>VWZV01007375.1:367786-597376 GCA_013397155.1 Irena cyanogastra
AAAAAAAAAAAAAATGGAAACAACAAACATTCAGCAAATAAAAGCAGAAAAACCCCATGGATCTCTGGGGCAGCTCAGTGACCTGAGCCCTATCAAGACTCTTATGTGTCTTATGGGCAGGCACTGCTCCCTTACAGTATGAACATGCTTAAACTATGAAAAAAAAAAGAAAAATAAATAAGTGAAGGGTTAAAGGGAGAAGAAAATCAAAGTTTCATTGTTAATTACCTAGCACAATGATAAGGGTAATTGTTCTTAAATCAAAAAATAAATTCTAGGTTCGAGTTCCCTGAAGGATATAAAATATTAGAGGGTTTTTTATGGTTGTAATCACAAACTCATTTCTCCAGCCACTACTGGCCGTGTCTAATTAGGGCAAAGTATGTTAACGATACAGAGGCACAGCCCAGAGATGTCTTCAGTTGCAATATTAATTGCATTTAGGGAAAGAGGCATGAATTGTGCTTATACAAGCTAATTAGTATGGGTTTGCTAATTAATACTGGAAAGCCAAACTGCCTTTGTCTTGTCAACTGCAATTAACTGAAGACATTTAAATTTCCCTTTTTGTTGTCCCTTCAGTAGCACACTCACTTTCAGTTGACAAGCAAAGAATCCCTGCACTGGAGCAGTCAGGACAGCCTCTCCTTTTCACTGGCATCCCATTTTCCTCTAGCAGGACCTTGTGCTCTGGCCTGCCACAGGCTTCCCTATCACACACACACCACCCTTCCTCTGCCACTGCCCCTGGGGACACAATTCCCTGAGCTTGTCCTGGGAGGAGAGGGGCTGAATGTGCAGATCCTGTTGTACTGAGGCCACCATCCCATCAGACTTATCCCACGAGTACTGTACTTGTAAATATTGCTATGTAAAGAATGCTTTGTGTACCAGGGTACCAGAGATGCCCCCACTGATAGAAAGAAGTCCTTGGTTCTCCTCAGTGAGGTGTTAGCAGCCAGTGCCCTGGAGCCAGAGCCCAGCTCTTCATTTCCAGTGCCCCAGGGAGGGTGGCAGAGCCATCAGAGCTCCTCAGGATGGAAGCAGAGATGCCACCTGCACAGAGGTTTGTCCCAGAAGCATCCCAAAGGACTCAGACTGCCCTGCACCTGACAGGTGTTTGTTCCATTTCACTCAGAGCCATAGGCCTGTTGGTTCATCAGAAGAGCTGATGAAAGGGAATTCCCACATCTGCCTGCACCCAGAGCAGGACAAGCCCTCCAGCATTCCCAGCTCAACATCAAACTGGGACTGGAGGCTCACGGCTGAAAGGGATGAAAAGGAAAGTGAGAGGCCAACAATCCAAACCAGGCAAAAAATTTTGCTGAAGTGTCCAGTTTAAAGGAGTCAAAAATCAGGCCATCCAGGTGAGACACTGATCTTGAGAGGGGGGGAAAAATCACATAAAGAGCATTTTGCTGGATAGCAGGGAGGAGAGTGGGGCTGGTGGCATATCCACAGGAGCCTGTGGCAGGCAGCTATGGAACGTCCCATGCAAAGGGGACAGACCTCAGTCACCATCAACACTGCAGATGCCACAAAGTGACAACAACTTTCCCTACCAGGCAGCTTTTGACCAGGCATGCAGAGGAACCATCTACCACCAGTGACAAGGAGGAGCTAAACTGTCGAGTTTTCTCTCAAAGGGGGAAAAGATGGGAAAAAAAAATCTCTTTTCCTCTGTATGAATCAATTCTTCTGTATTTACTGAATAAATTCAAGCTGCTGAATAAAGCCCACACCTCACAAGCTGCAATGCATGGTCTAAAGCACCACAGAAAACAGCCTGCTCATGGGAGGTTGATGTGAGAGTTACTGGAAGATCACAAGACCAGCAGTTTCCCACTGAGAAACCCTTGGGAACAGGCACTGAACACTGACTGCTGCTTTATCCTCTGCTGATGGATGATGCACAACACCAATTAATGCTTTAACACTGGACGTTCCAGTTTCTCCAGCCCTCTGCTAGTCCACTTAATACAACAAATTTTTGAAGGCAAACACCTCAAAAACCAGGCTTAATGAGCCCAAAAGAGAAACTTTGATATGTTAAAAAAACCAACTCCATAACATCAGAATATTTAAAATACAACAGCAAGTTTTTCCTCTGATACATCCAGTGAGCACAACACAAAATTGAATGTATAGAATTTGAAACTGTTACAAGGCAGCACTTAATGAGATCAGCTGGTAAATAGGATTAATTCAGTTTTCTTTGGAAGTATCAGCTGTGGCCTGTGTCACCACAGAAAGCAGCTGGGCATACAAAAATGTTTGCCCACAACGTGAGACCACCGCAGAATCGGAATCAATTAACATTCTCATGATGGAAAATCTGATGTTCAAACAGCGAGAGGCACAAATTAAAAAAAAAGATCCTAACAGATGTATGGCAACCCATTAATAGCACAGCAGGGGCACCTCATCCTGCCCTTCAGTGCCCTGCTAGAGCTCAGCATAAGTCTAAAAAGACCCATGCTGGCACTCTAGTTTATGATTTGGATTTTAGAACAGATGTCTGTTTAGCACCTACTTACTAGCCAGTGCTGCAGGCCTGGTTTTATATTAGTAATAAAATTAATCACATCTACAGAATGAGTCTCTGCATCTTGGATACTGCTCAGGTTTTCCTTGTGACTAGAAAAAGTTGCAAGAATCGCACAGTTCATCCATTAGCAAAAAGATCAGTTCACAAAACGGCTTAACACTGACACCTCATTTATTCCTGAGTATAAAAAATCATATTCAAGTCATGAAACTGAATATAAACCTCCCTGCTGCCTCGTTTTGTGTCCTTTTATTATTTTTGGTCCTTGAGGGAAGTGCCAATAAAACAGACGAACCCAGTAGAAAATTAACAGATATTATAAAAAAAATAGTTTGTGGTAATTCTCTTGTATCTCATCTGCCTGTCTTTTGAACACCTGAGACTGAATCAAAGGCCCCCAAAGAAAGGAGTTAACTCAGTATGAAATTAAATGCTTGCTTCTGAGCTAGAACTGCTAAGGAGAAAAGGAATTGCCAAAAAATGGAAGACAGACCACTAGATCTCATCCAACACTTTTTCCAGGTGAGTATGGAGACAGGGAATGCCAAGACTGGCAGCAGCAACACAACTTTTGCAATGTTTATTTGCTGTTCATTTCTGAATATTTGGAACTGATCCACTGTTTAAATGAACTGAACTTTGCATATTACTGCTCTGTAAAACAGGGGGGAAAAAAAAGCAGAAATTGAACACTTACCATCTCTGCTCTTTGCTTGTGGTTTCCTACTTCTTCCAGAACCTGAGACAGCTGAGCCTTCAAGACACAGGGAAAAAAACAAACAAACAAACAAACAAACAAAAACAAAAAACAAGAAAAGAAAAGAAATTAAGTCTAGGGTGTAATTTTGGAAGTTTAATAAGATTCTCATTCCCCTCCCTGACTCCCTCCCCAAAAATCACATATGGCACCATGATTTTCATGGCATTGAGAAGGAATTGGAAGTGTTTGGTTTTGTCCTGTCCTGTCAGCATCCCCTGCCATGAGACAGTCCTGTCCCAAAGAGCCTGAAGTCCACGTGCGCAGGAAAAAACAGGTTTATTGCAGAGAAGGGCACTAGATGAGCCAGCCCAAATTTCAATCCCATGGTCCAGCCAGAACTGTGCCTCCACTCCATTTCTGTGGAGCTGCAGAAAGAGTGATCTAAAACCCACTGAGTTTTGTCCAGCTTAACTTTGAAGAAGAGGAGGTTTAGCTCCATAGCTCCTGAAAGGAGTGTGTGTTTCAAGCTAACTTCATTAAAAATGTTCTGTGAATTTCTGGGGTCCAAGGTTGGGTTTGGAGGCCTTCCAAAATGCTGTGGTAAAACACCAAGAAAATCTACTCCTGAATTTCCATGAGAAAATATCTCAATGTGGCATTTTTACTTTTTTAAAGGGAAATCTGAAATGTAAAGAATCTCAAACCAGAGCAGAAATACCTTTGGTTATCCTGGCATAATCTGAGGGAAACGGGAACTTGACTCAGAAAAGGATCTTTTACAGAGTTTTGTTTTTGAAACAGGATTTTAAAGCAAATGGGTATTTAGGAGATGGTTAAGAGAAGCCACACATAATTCATGAATGCTATTACTTCCCACATCCTTGATTTTCTAACACTCTGCTAGGCTGTAATCAGCCTCTGCTTAGCAGAAAGCCCAAAAAATAGTCACTGATGACAGATAAGATAATTTAAACAATGTAAACAAATAAAAGAAATAAAACCAACTTTCCTACAAACTGATTCATGTCATTTCAAGCAAATATTCATTAAAACCTTCTGGAGTCTCTCAACTTCTCCCCATATATGAAATAAGTCTTTTGAGTGCCACATCCAAACCAGAGACAAACAGCAAGCACTTTATTACAATGAAAAGCAGAACATTCAGCTTTGGAGGCTAACTGCACTGAAATGCAAGCAAACAAATAAATAAAAAACTACAGTCTAAGGGTTCAGCACAGCACAAGTTCCATTTTGCAAACAAACAAGCAAACAGTTGAAAATTTCCCCGGCCCCAGAGCTCAGCAGAAACTGAAAAAGTTTCAGCTTCTTGCTGTGCAGGGCAGGGATGATGTGACATTATTTAAGGAAGAGAGACTGAAATAGGATGAAAAGGGGTTTAATACAAGCCTGGGACCTGGCACAGGAGAATGAAACACTCTCATTAAACACTGCAGGAGACACCAGCCCCAACCAAACTGGAGTGCCTGGACAGGCAAGGGAAGAGAGAAGAAAATGAAATGATCACCAAGTTTGATGTGGAAACATCAGGGAAGTGTAAATTTGCAGACACCCAGGAAAGACTTTGCCCTACTGCTACTGGAACAGATACAATGACAGCAGCAGGCTGGAGCCAGGAGCTGCTTGGGGAAGAATTAGAAAACATGACCTTAGAGAGGTTATTTAGGAGAAGTGCTGGCATAAACTCTGCAAAACAGCCCAAGCTTGACTGAATATTTTTGATTACAAACTACTCCAACTGTTCTGTATATTTATTAGCTTTCTCTGTATGAAGATGACCTTTAAGATGGGAACCACTAGCCTGCTCTAAACCAGACGTAAGAATTACTTAATTAAAAATTCCATTAAAAATCATGTATTTTCTTACAGGGGCTACCAGTCCTGAATTTGAGGGTCAGGTCTCTGTTCAGCCTCTTGTTCACACAGACTCCAATGGAATCACAGAGTAACCACCCTGGAAGAGTGGGAATCCCCTCAAAGCTCAATCCTCTGTGGTTTTGGTGGGCACCTGGCACCAAGCCTGGATTAACCCATCACACTGTGCCAAGCTTTGGTCACCCTCACAGTGTAAATATTTTTATTTATAACACCAAGGCCACAATACCCTAGGAGCCTTTTTAACTAGATGGGGATAGGAGCATTTTAAAGTATAATATCTCCATAGAAATCAGAAGAAAAGGATAGCAAAGACTCCAACACATTTTACTTCAGGAAAAGGCAGGAAAAACCTTTTAGGCAAGAGAGAAATAATATAAAGGGATGAGAAAAATTGAAAATACAAGTGGGAAATATGCCATAATTTATCTTAGATATAATATGGCTTGGGGAAAATAACCATTTCAAGGTGCTATGCCAACAGAGACACACAGAAACCTGGACAGCAAGTCCAAGCCAGCAGCATAACAACAGCAGATCAATATGATTTGGAGAAGCAATCAGATAAGAACTAAATCACAAAGTAGGTTTTCTTCATTGCATTCATTTCTAGGCAGCTCATCTCAAAGGGAAAGAGTCAGTAACTAGTGGGAATTCAGAGAGCAGCTACTAAACTTACTAGACTGCTGGAAGAAATGATTTATGAAGATTAAAAGATTTTTAAACATATGGTTTGACTGCAACTCTCACAGAAGAGCAAAAGGGACATATTTAATGTGCTGAGAGCTGTTACAGTGACAAAGCTGGGAACAAGGAGGCTTCCCCAGCTCGCTGATGCTGTGGGATGCACTCACAGCCCAGAGCAGGGACCCTGCCACTCCCTGTCCCTGCCCACCCACTCAGACAGCTGGGGAAGCACGAGAAAAACCCAAATTTTCAGCAGGGTCCCCAACGTCTGCACTTGGCAGGCTGTGATGCAGCTGATCTGGATGCTTCATCATGTCCAGTTTGTAAACACCAGCCCTATCCCAGACTTTTTATTAGCTTAAATCAAATATTGAACCTCCCTCAGCTGTTGGAGGACAGCTGCTGGCGAAGTGATTCACTGCCATATTCCTTCTAGGCCACAAGAAAACACAAACTAATCACCAGCAGCATGACAGATGCACGCATTTTTAATTATGAAGGAGAAATTAAGCTCTGAACTTAGCCCCACATCTCCCTTAATCAGAGTGCTGGGGAGGAGCTGCAGAGGGCCCTGGACTGGTGCCTGGCAGCCTGCCCAGCCCCTGCTCCCATTCCCCAGGCATTGGCCAGGAAAGACCTGAAAAAAAAACAGTGTTATGATGTTTCCTGGAATGTATCTTCTCAGGAATGAACTGCTGGGTTTCTGGGTGCAGCCATCTCATCCAGACAAGGAAAGCACCAGGGTCGGACACAGGCCCTCAGGGCTGGTGGGGAGGCACAGGGCCTCCAGCAGATGCTGGAGCAGTTTGCCAGTCCCACCTCAGAGTTCTGCTCTGGGAAAAGCCATCCAGCTGGTGACAGGACAAGGGGGGATGGATTCAAGCTGGAAAATCCAGGCTTGGATGAGACATTAGGAAAACAATCTTCTCTGTGAGGGTGGGGGGGCCGTGGCACAGGGTGCCCAGAGAAGCCCTGGAAGTGTCCAAGGCCAGGTTGGATGGATGGATCTCTGAGCAACCTCCTCTAAGAGGATATCCTCGCCCACAAAAAGATGATTTTTAAGGTCCCTTTCAACCCAAGCCATTCCATGATTCTCTGAGTAGCTCAGCTCTGTGTTAGGGTCTCTTCAATTGATCATATCCACCCTGGTACCTCAGGAGTCTCTCAGCAGGATAGATTTCCATGTTGAATTTTCAGCCTACACATAGAAGTTAACTTAAAGCTCCAAGGAAATTCTCTTTACTTAAGACACATGTGAAATTCCCACAGATCACTGAGCTGAAGTGTTAAGAAACCTGACATGCAAACAGATATTATGAATCAGATATACAAATACAGTGCAATTCACCCACTGCAGGCAGCACAACCAGGTAAGGGAAAATCAAGTTGCAAAGCAGGGAAAAAAAATCTTCTCAAGTACTCAGTCAATTACTTTAAGCTTTCAAAAAAAGGTTTGTCAATTCAAAATATTCATCTTACATGACAACATAGTCTAATCTACTGTCAGTGGACTGTCATCCTCAAAAGAGACTGGCAGGAAGAGAAGAACCTGTGCTCCAGCCTCACTGGGAATCCTGGGCTGAAAGAGGAGCAGGTTTCCAAGGAGAGGAACCAACTCAGCTCCAAGGAGACATTTCTGAATTGTTTAACTTGCTTCCCTGCATCAATAATTTCTCTTCTGTACCTTCCAAAATCAGCCTTCCCTGACAGCACTGGAGGAGGCTGGTCAGGGAGGGTTTAATGAATGAAACCAAAGCAATCTGGAGGTGCCAATGCAGCTGCTAAACTGACAGCATCCAGAGCCCCCCACTCCCCTCTGGAGGCTGATGGTGAGCTGGCTGCCCTGAATGATGGGCAAGCAGCTCGAATGTGAGCCCCATTTGTAGGGAAAAATTAACTACTCAGTCTCTAATGAACAGTCTTTCTCTACACAAAACAATACCCTCTGCTCTACAAGCAATTAGCAAATGGAAGCATTCTCTTTGTGGACCTGCATTAATTTACTCCTCGACGTGGCACATTAAATAGCTCACAGGTACAGCACAGCAGAGGCAACAGCCAGCACCATAAAATGAAAGCTTGCTTCAAAGAGTTTGGGAAGCAAAATTAGGCATGCTGCATACAGGGAATAAATCAAAACTACCTTCATTTGGAAATATCATTTTAGTCTTATGCTTTCATCAAAAAACATGATTATCATAACAGTCACATTAATACAACGTTGGCACTCAACAAGGGAGAGAAACAAGCAGCACATTCACTACCTCAAATTAGAAAGAGCAATTTTTATTCTCTCTCATCAGGGGGAAATACCTGAGAACATACACAGCTGGCTATCCTGGGGTTGTGCTTTCACAGCTAGAAATCTCAATGAGAGTCCCCAAAGGAAGGCTACTTGTTGGAAGGGCAGCATCTCTGAAGGGACAGGGAGGAGGAAGAGGGTTTCCCTGGAAGAGCTGGAACACAGCTGCAAAAAATGGCATTTTTACAACGGCTCACTGAAGCCCAAGATATCCATAGAAGTATTTTATATGCAACAGTTGTATGCAAATCCAAGTCAAGTGTGATAATTGGCAAATTTAGGTATAATGCTAATTAACAGCTATTTCAAATTAATTAACTTCTAAGATAAACTCTTGCTTCTCCTCTTTGAGAAAGTTAACACACAATTTAAATTTACAAAGGATATATCAGCTGCCGATCACAGAAATTGGGAATCTCGTATGTTCTAACATGCCAAATCACTTCAGTTTCCTTGTGCTGGCTGCTCCCCATTCCCTGGGTAATTTCACAGTTACTTATTTCTCTGATCACTCACAACAGAAGATGAAGCCTCTTGGCTCAAGCTGGATGGCTTGAGTGTGTGGCTGAAGTGTGATGTGACCTCTACAGCACCCAAGCCAGAACACCTTATCTGGTGCCATAGGCTGGGGAAGAAGACAGAAAAGCAAAAAAAGTCACAATATCACCTTTTTCTATCAGATTCAGGAGACACAAAGCAAATAAAATGCATTGAAGCTGCAGCTGAAATACAGAAGGAAGCTTGAAAACATGGCATCACTCCCAGGACAGTTCTGATAAGGAAAGCACTGACTGCAACAATTAGAATTCAATCCAGTGTAGAAACATAAGCACCATGCTGATGAGTTACATGGAACAACACAGGAATAGGATGAGAACAATCTAAAGAGAACTTTGCAGTCACTAATTACCTCTCAGCAAAGAATGAGGCTCTGGCTTGTGGGGAAAACAGAAGGAAAACTTTGATTTCACAAAAGCCACAGACATTACTTCTGGGGGTGGCAGAGACTGAGCAGAAGTAACTCATCAGCCACTTGCAGTCAGACTTCACTCTATTTGCATATTGTGATCCTGCATATTAAAATACTGTGAGAACTGAAATTAAATTTTCAGTAGTGTTCAATCTGGAATCTCACCCGTGGGATTCAGCTTTCAACAGTTCATGCAGGCATTTCCCTGTTTACTTTAAAGTCAGATATCCATTTATGCCATGCCAGCCAATACTTGTGGCCTTCGACTCACTGCACACCATTATTGCCCAAGGGCAGCAGTGCAGGATTGTTTCTGCACCTCTGAACTAACTGGTCACTTCTAATTTAACATATTTTGATGCTTTGTAGTTGAAATTGCCAATCTTTCACAAAATTTCATCAGTTGAGATCACAATCAGAAAGAGTTTAGTACCAGCCATTGCTAAATAATTTCCTTGCTGCTTTAGAGGCTCCTTTTTGCTGTTCTGAAGAAAGTTCTCCTGGTTATAAAATCAAATGCACATCCTTTATAAGGTGGGAAAGAACAGCTACAAATAAACTCTGCTGCTGTCTCAAAAGCATCCAGAACACCACGTTATCTCACAGGAGCTGGATTGGAGGTGGCAGGGGCTCAGCCTGATGTGAAAATGAAGAGGAAAATTCCCCAACAACTTTTGAACGTGTTTCAGAAATTTCAATTCAGCGAAACCACACTCGCTCTGACTTGCAGAAAAGCTGCAATAGGCAAAGCAGAGCCTGACATAATTTATGAGGATAGGCTTGCAGCTCGATGAAAAGCATGTGTCTAAGGCCACAGCTTATGTAGTTTTCCATGTAATTTAGTCCTTAATTTCACCCCAAGCAAGGACAGGAAGCACAGGAAACAAGAATGCCTGTCAGCCAGATGTCCCACATCTCCAGGGACTCGTGCTCCTGGGCATCACAGCAAACCACAACACCCAGGGACTGAAGGCCACTGCTTTGTCCAGAGCAGTGAGAGTGTTTTCTACCAAAAAAACAGGAGCTGCTCCTTCTCGGGAAACCAGTTTTGTACTGGATTTGTGCAGGGAAATGCCGCCCCCCAGTGAGACACAAAAAGCAGCTGGTTACCAAAATCAGGGAGGAATAAAGCAGAGCTCTTGGGCACTAAACAAAAAAATGAAACTGCAAATTGAAAAATCACCAAAGTCATCACTATAATTACTGGAGACGAAGGGAAAACATCTCCTCTAGCAAAGACATGGGCTCCTGTCAACACTCTATCAAGATTTACTGGACAGGGGAATAATAACCACACCTTTCTCTAGCTCTTGAGTCTCAAGGACAGACCAATCTCTCTCCTCTTTAAGAGACACAGTCACTTGTAGTGTCAAGAATTCTTGACAGTAAACTTAATATAATGAAATAACCCCAAACTCTGTCTGGTTAGACTATGAGAAAAGGGTGTTAACAAAGTGACTGTGGAACAACTGATATGAGATGAATTAGAACAGAATTCCAAGCCAAAATTGCCCACATCCTTATTCCTGGCAAATACTTGATCTAGCTTAAAGTAAGCTGCACAGTCCTGCAGCAGAAACCTGGCTTTTGTTCCCACTCTGCCTAAGAACTGAGACCTGGGGCAAAGCACTAAACTCTGAAACTCCTTCTTTTCTCTCTCTCTCTAACCTAAAGATAATACTGACTCTGTAAAACCCTTCCAAAACCTTTGAAAAAGGATAATCTCTGAGCACAAGGTGCCACTGTTGACACAAACCACACCTGATGGGCCACAGCACTAAAAGGATTAAGCACCATAATATGAGCAGAAGTCCAGCACCAACACTTTCAGAGGTGGCAGCAACCTCTGATCCTCAAAGCAAAGGTGACCTTCACAGCTGCAATAAAATGTAAAACTTGGAGAAAGACCCTGAACTTCTCTAAATCTGCTCCATCAACACTGTTCACATAATCTCTCTCAGATGCTGCCAGGGGAAGGAAGAGAAGCAAACTGGAAGATGGAAAAATGTAGAACCTTCTATGCAGGAAAGGATGAGTCCCTAGACATTGGACAGGCTGTGCCAGGCTGAAACAGTTAAAAACAAGGCAGGTGGGCAGGAAAATAGCAGGCTCAGATAACAAAACCACCTTAGTTTTGCAAAAACATCTCAAAACAAGAACATTAATTTGTTGTTTTACTGCAGCTGAGGGTGAGGTGAGGCTGCGGGGCAACACCCCAGAGACTCCTCTCTCCTCCTCTTTTCCCTTGATGTTTTTATTCAGCACCTTGCTAAGAAGGAGCACAGAGACCAAAAGATTAGCACAGCTCTGCTGGGACCAATCTACTTTTGTAATAGGTCTCCTTCCCCCATCCTAATCAAATGGTGCTGCAGTCCCCTGGGGAGAGAATACAGTGCCAAACAAAAAATGTGAGTTTGCAGCTGCTTCCTCAACAGCAAAGGGCAGCCTGACTGATGAAACTCTGCCAAGCCAATTGCTTCCAGCATGATGCAGTCAGCCAGCACAGCATCTCCAGGACACACACAAGGGACTGTGAGAGGCTGATGGACTCTCCTAAGGAGTCATTCCCCATCACTGGAACACCCATCAGAGAAGCTTCTGCCACTAAAATTCTCTTTGAGGCCTCAGAAATAGTCCTGTCTCAGAGAAGCAGCTGAGTGTGAAGATGTAGCAGGAAGTCTCTTCTCTTTTGCTGCTCCCCACCAAAAGTTTTAACCCAACGGCAGAAAGATAAAATCTATGTATTGAGGGTCAGCTGCAAATCTCTTGCCAGGAGTAAAACAGATTAATATATCAGTGAAACTCAAAACCATTAAGAGAGTACCAGCCCACTGCACAAATATGCAAATAACCAATAACAAATAGGCAAAGAAATATGAAGTATCTAGAGGTCACTAAGGAGAATTAATTTCACTGTGCTGTGGTCAAATCTCTTAAGGTGAAATGAAGAGATACCAGCACCTGATCCTAAAACAGATGAAGCACATCTGGGAATCTGGTAATTCATCACTGTTTAGGTGATCTGAAAACAGGTACTGTAAGCAATCCTGGGATCTGGTGAGCATGATGTTTTCCTCACGTTGTGTTAATGCTCCTGGAGCTGGGAAACAGAGTGAGAGACAAACAGAAGACACAGCAGCTAATGGGAACAGAATCCCTTGCCATCAGATGTAATAAAGAAGCTGGTTGAAGGAGGTGGGAACAAATGTTTGTGAATTTGTTTAATTTTCTGGCAAGATTTTAAGCCCAGCTCATTTATTTACCTTTTTTTTCATTCCTTAGGTTATCAGCAGAATGAATTCAGGCTCCAAAGCCTTCTCTTGATGAAAGCAAACATCAGTACTCACAAAATCCAGAAAAAGGAAATCTCAAAAACTAGAAGTGGTGGCAATGTGACACCCAGCATCTATTAAACTGTCAACTCCTTCCTGTGCATTTTTGCCAGGACAACCTCCCTGGATCTAAGTTCTCCCCATCAAGTTGCCTCCAATTAGGTTTGATAGCTGGAGGGAAAGAAACCACATCTAATACATGAAATCTGTAAATTAGCCATCAAAAATGTTCACTCTTATCCATTCATCAGAAAAAATGGTGGAATTACATCTCTACCTAAAAAAACCCTTCTAATTTCAGCCCAATGAGTCAGCACTGCTGCATCTCATCACCAGGAGTGATTCATTGTCACTGCACTTCTCAAAGTCAAGAATAAGGGTATTCACCCCAATTCACTGTCATCTCAAAACTCCTCTGGACCCAGGCACTGTGTTTGCACACAGCACTGTTCTAATGATTTATGTGAGTGTGTCACTTTTAATTTAAAGGGATAAAGAGTTATTGTCAAGTCTACCAACCATAAAGCAACATTTTCTTTCCACCGAGCTGACAGTTGAATACCTGGAAAATATTCCTGTTTGCCAAGAAAGGAGAGGGCTCTACAGCCCACAGCCTTAGGGTGTCAGTGCTTCTGAAGAGAGGAGTGGATGGCCAGTGTCTTTGGAGAGGAACACCAGCACTTGGGAGAGTTAAAAAAAGGCTTACAATAGAGTTAGAATCTGAATAAAAACTCAGACAAAAGCGGTATGGATGGAAAGCCTCTGCCCCAAGTGAGAGTGAGGAAGAGGGTGTGGGGTATGGATGAGAGCCCAAAAAGATGAACTATGGTCGTAGCTGGATGAAACAAAGACTAGCATAAATTTATCAGTGGCACAGCTATAGTTTTCTTATTCAAGTCCCCCAATATCACAGTCACTTTTCATAACCTTTTAACTGCTAAAACAAGGCTACTGAACAACTCTGACTGACCTTACACCCCTGAGTGGGCCAGTGCTTTCCTTCAAGCTGCCCAAGGCTGTTGGCAGCTGGTGATGTTGGTGACAGCTCAGAAAAGACATCTTTAATGGTGCTGTGAGCTCTGTCCCTAGTGATATCTGTTATCCCCACAAACACACTCCCAACAGGAGCCCTCAGTGGGCACATTTCCTTTTGCAACCTTGTGTTGTGAGCCAGCCAGGAAACAACGTTGGGAAGTGAAGATCTGTGTTTAAATCAAACTTTTTTTGTTAACTCGAATCAAGTTTGGTTTCTGTTCTAGTTCTCAGCCCTACTGCATAGGCTGTCCCAGCTCAAATAAAGGTCAAGGAGGGGTTTCAGCCAGCACCATCCTTGGCTTGGGAAATTACAGCCAGGGTGGTTTTGGCATCCAGCAGAGCAGTGGGGAGAGTACCTAAGCCTCAGAGGGTCTCCAACAAATTTCAAACGCTCTTGGAAGTTGCTAGGTAACAACATCTACCCCCAGGACAAGATTGTGCAATGTTTGCTCTGACAAAGCAGTGCTTGCCTTGCCCTTGCTTCCACCCTGGGAATATGTGTGTTGAGGACCTGTCTCCTCTGCTGCCAGAGCATTTCCAGCCTCTACTCTGGGTGCATAGCTGGATTTTGCTGAATAAAGCAAACATTCCATTTTAAACATAGCTATTATAATTAGCAGAAGCTCATTGCTCAATTCCCCTTCCAGACAGGGATTTCCAAATGTCAGTGTGCTTAGCACAGCTGATGTGTGCTGGCTGCTCTAAACACAACTGATCTAGGAGGGTCCAGAGCACAGAATCAAATCCTATCATGGGCAGCGAGATGGAAAAACAAACAGGATAATTGTCCTTCTTCAACCTGTACCTTCATTTTCCTGTACCATCTGCACCAAGGCAAGGTTAGCAGAGACTCTGACACAGAAGGTATATTCATATTTGAGGGGAAGCAGGAATTCCTTTTGGAATTTTATACTTTGGAATTTTGTTTTCTGAGTCAGCCTTCCAGATGACTCTGCCTCATCCTGCTTGTCCTGCCAGGATATCATGGCATAAAATCAAAGGGCAGTAAGGGGAGAACAAAAAAGGGGGAAAACCCCAAACTAGTGCAGCTACTGCTGCTAACACCTTTTCGCAGAGGCTCTGGCAAATGCAGAGACCACTTTCAAACAGCATTTTCTTTCTAAATCTGTTTTGGGAAAGCAAAATCAACCTTCATCTTTACGAAGGATTTGCAATATTAAAAGAAAATTGCCACCAACACAGACCTCCCCCCACCAAAGATCTCCTGCCCTTGAAGGAGAAATGTAGCACTTCCATTTCCAGGTATTGCATAAACCAGTGGCTCCCAGGCTCATTGTTTGGGATATGCCACTAAAAACTCCATGAAGGGCTGAAGCAGATTAGCACCAAGCTGCTCAATAAAAGGAGAAACTAAAGCTCAAAGATCACATCAACTTCACAAGGCCACATGGACAGTCATAATTCCCAGCTACAATATTTTACCCCATCAGGTTTGTACTACAAACAGATTACAGGCAGAATTTGCCTGAAGTTTAAGGACTGGATGGAAAAAAACCCCAGAGGTTAACAGCCTCTCTATGAAAAGACATTCCTTACACTGAAAAAGTAAAAAATCCTCCAAGATTCCAACTGGAAGGAAAAAAAAGGTGTGAAGTACCCTCAAATAAAATCAAACATTCCTGCACACCATGGCCATGCTCCTGTAACTTCTAAGAAGAGGAACAAAACTCTTCTACTTTTATCTGAGAATGTATTCAAAATAAATAAATCCCAATGGAATTTAGGCACACTGTAGAGACTCGAGCAAAAATCATAAATAAAGCAAGGAAACTAAAAAGATCCTTTCTTGGCATGCTCTTGAAAGAAGGATTCACCACATTTCTGATTGACTGCCACTGTGGTTTAAATGAATCAGCTATAAATAGGCAGCAAATGCAAGGCAAGCACTTGAAGAAAACAGCAAGGGGTTTTTTTTTTTGTTTTCTCTTGTTATTGCTTAATGGTCTGTTGGGAAGGAGGTGGCTGACAAGGTAGAAGAAATGTGGTAAAAATATAAAGAAACAGAAAAAGATGGGGTGTGGGAAGGAGGGATAAGGAGGCATGAAGACATTCAAATGTAGGAAATGTGCAAATACCTTTCTGCCTCTGGTTTTCCAGAAGAGTGAAGGATCAGAGATGGGAACAGGCACACAGACCTGGAGCTAGGGATGCCTTGAAATTCCCCTCACACCCACAACTTGAAGAAGGCTTTTATGTTATCAGTAACTGCAAAGTCAAGCTTCTGTGGGCCACTTTGGACTAATCTCTAGTCTTTCCTACATATCAGATTGAACATATGAAGTGCAGCCGTTAAAGAAAAGCACTGGAAGGGTTTCTGCAGCCCTCTTGTGCCAAGAGCCATCCAAAACAGGAGTGGCCTCAAAACTATTAAAGTTAAGGAGCCATCCCCATCATAACAAAAGTGAAAATACTCATGTCAATGAACACCAGAGCTGGAGCAATCCGAGTCACAGCCAGAGAGGATCCAGTTTCTGAAAAGCATCTGCAGGGAAATGTCTAATAAACTACTTTTAAAATATTGAATAATCACTTCTCAAAATAGCTGGAGCTTATTTCACAGCTCTTGTTCCAAGTGTCTGCTCACTCTCCTCCTCTCTCCCAGAGCTAGACTGACTGCACACAACATCCCCAGTCTCCAGCTTTCTGGCATCTTTTTAATTACTCCTCTTAATCTCATGCTCCTTCTTTCAAGACTGAAAGAGGTTCTCACAGAATCCAAGGAGCAGAAAACCTCCTGGTTTCCCCTCCCAAGGAGTCTGACTAGCTTTAAAGACCTTCTCTACTCCTGCAAAGTATTTCCTTGCAACTCCATGGGAGATCTTGCCAGTGAGCAGCCCAGGACTTCCTCAGAGCCTTCTCCATGGAGATGGAGGCAGATCCCATGGCAGCTCTGCACAGATTTACAGCTTTCCCAAAATTAATTGTAGGGAGGAGGAGAAAGCTATCAAAATGGCCTGAAATCCAAATTTTTAAACTGCAGCAGTTAATATCTTCCCCTACTTAAAAAAAAAAAAAAAAAAAGGACTACAAGAAAAACCTCTGCAGAGACAAGACCAGAGCAAGTAAAGAACATCCCTGCACTGCACAAGGCTGGGACATATTCTGTGTTTGCCAAGCATCAGTTTAATTCTCATTGTAAGATCCTGCAGGAGAGGGCAAAGTGGAGGGTTAATCAAGCCAGGGCTGAAGCCCTTTGTTTATCCCCAGAACTGAGCAGCAGGAACAGAAGGGAATATTTCCATATGTTGCCCCATCAGTGCTGCTCAGTTTTGAGCTGAAAGATTAACTCCAGAGGGAGCCCTGCAATTTTATCTGACACGTGGTCCATTTGTTTCCCTTGGCCCTTCTGCTGAGACTGCCAAAGATGCAAACTCTCAGATATTTCTGATATGTGGGTGTTTATGTTCACTGAATGAACCAAAGAGCAACTCATTTAGGAAAGCAATCCAGCAACTCACAATTGCTTCTTGCTCCAGCAAATGCAGCCTGACAAGGCAAAAGGTGAAAGTGGCTGATGGTCCCATTAGAAACCTTGGAGTTTCCTTGCTCCTGAATGCCTGTTGAGCAAAACTGTGCTATAGGAACATGAGAGATCTCCACCTGGCAGGGGAAGGGAAGAAGTCAGGACATATGCCAAGATAATCTCAGTTATTAGCTCCTGCCACACAGGTACAGGCTGTGTTGAACCACTCCTCCATGGCACAGAGGGATGCTCAGGGCTGGGAGTTCTGCTCCAGAGGCTCCTGGTGGAAAAGCACCATGGAACATGACAGAGAGCTCCCTCACAGAAATACTTACGAGGAAGAATTGTCAACATTTGGTTTTTTAGCTTCTTTTCATGCTTCAATTTTCTTTCTTCTTAACCTAGCAGATAAACAGCTACACAGATTTACCTGTGCCTAAAAGTGCCTGAGCCCAGGGCAAGGCCAGCTCTTTGTTCCCAGGCTGCCACATGCCAAAATAGTGACTCACTCTTGGTGCAAGAGGCCACAGAGGAAGGCTACATAACTGTACATTTGCTGTAGGAGTGCTTGTATTTGTGCCATGCAGCAGCCTCCAGATATTCATGAAGACTTGGAGTGTGACTTTTCCTTTTTTCAGTCCACTTTGCTGGTCAGAAAAAAGCATAATCCAAAGAGCAAGTGGAATGTAACAGAAAATAATACACACAATAATTGCAGTAATGTGTACAGTGTCAATGGTTGTAGGAATTGCACAAGGACTGTGGATCTTGCCTGGCCTAAATAAAAAGGTGCTCATTATCCTGAAAGGAAATGCCTCCACTTATGAACAAGAAGGTCACACTGTAGTGAGAAGATAAATGTCATTTCTCTATACAGCTGTGATGGTCTCACCCACTGTCTTCAAAAATGGACCTAAGCAGCAAAGCAATAAAAATCCTGTAGAATTAGCCTGGGACATTATTGTTTTAAGAGCTTAAAATCACTCATCTAGAGCTCTTTAGACATGCTTTCCTAGGAACACTTATATATGTGTACATGTGTATTTACATTGTGCCTTTTGGGAGTAATAATACATGAAAATAATGAACTGACACTCTCAAACGAGCTTGGATGCGTTTGGTACCACGCATGTCGAAAGAATTGGAGACTCACCGTGTATTTTATACAGCTGTACACATTCCCAGAATTAAATCCATCTGCACAGGTAGTGTTGTACTCATCACAGCCCCTCCCAGGCAGCCTCTGCCAAGCACAATGAGCAGCTTTAAATAAATACCATCCATAATGCCAACAACTCCTCTCTTTGCAGCAGCTCTGCAGGCTGCCATGCTGCAGCTGAGAGACAATTAAGTACACTCAGATGATCTTTAAGCACACGGTACAGAGCAATCCCTGGGAGCAGGAGGGGCAGCATCCATCCCCTCCGAGCAGGAGCAGCTCTGGGGGCACCTCCAGCCCAGGCTCTTTGAGGAAGGGGTGTCTCATGTCAGCCCTCTGCAAGTGGAGGCTCCTGCCCCTTCGTGTGTGCAAGGCAGATAACTGACGAACATGAGTCACTGCTGGCGTGTTCCCACCCAGAGGAACAGGGGTTGTCACTGCAGATGTCACTCCTGCTGTCCCTGTCACCTTCCCACATGCAAAGGTCACAGAACACTTCAGAAACCAGCACCTGATTATGCTACGGTGGAGCTAGACCCATGGAGGTCAAAGCAGCACACATTTTATCTGAGGATTTGAGATACCAGGGGGCTGACCTATCCTAGGGCTGCATTTTCACTCATGAAATGACCTCTTGTAAAAGGGAATAAACCAGAAAGTGAAGCACTCTGCCTCCACATGTTAATGAAATTGAGAGTACTCAGAGTAGAGTTGCCAAAGGTAGGGCTGGTAACAACTGGATTAGCAATAATATCTGCCACAAACATCACTAGTTTAGGGTCTCTACCATCAGGTCAGATCCCAACTGCACTGCACAGCCTAGATTTTATGAAAAATTCAGAGTTTGTGGGCTCTCAAGAAATACTTCAATAATTAATACAGATATAGACACTCATAATTTCTTTGTATATAAATAATGTAAAGTGGTAACCTTTATACAAAGAAGCCTCGAACCCTCTCCCATTACACATGATATTCTACTTAAAATAACCTCTATCAAGTAATTACTCTGTTCACATTCATTGTTTCTGAATATTTCATTGGACTTTATACACCATCAATACCATAACATATAATATTTCAAGCTTCTTATTGATTTCCTTTAAAAATAAAAAATATTTAGGTTTAGCAACTCTTCCAAGAATCAGCTTTCCAATGAAAATGAACTGCCTCAACAATTTTCCAAAAAGAAGCAAAGTCGATGCCACAGAAACTTCCATTTGGGAGTCTGACGTGTGGAACACAGGCACAGGAACACAGAAGAGATAAAAATCAATGTCTTAAGCCAGGAATCAGTTGTGTTTTTAATGTGGGCTTGAACAGAACTAGAAATCTGAGTGTACATCTGTCAAAACTGCAGCCATTAGAGCCATTTAAACAAATTGAAAACATAAATCACATCAATATGTCAAATCGATGTGCCATGCATTTCAAAGCCATGATGCTGTCACCACAGCTGGATTCATGGCACGTGTGTTCTACAGCACTGCCTGTTTTATTAAACAGCATAAATAAAATTCAAAAGAAAAACGTTGCAGCTTGCATTACAGGGAGATCATGGCTTTCTCCACAACTCTGGGCTTTCAGTTTGTTTTGCTGGAAAGCTTTTAGCACCATCAAAGCAGATTTGACATTAACACTGATTAAAGCAAATAGATAAATTGCAAAGCCTCTGAGAAAGTAGAATTGTTCCTTACAATCTACCTGGACCACCCCTGGACCGAGGAGATCTATATCAACAGCTTAGTTTTCATTCACAGCATGGTGAGAACTGCTATCAGCTGGGTTTTTCACTTACTCTGCTCCCAGCCTTATCCAAGTATTAGTAGGCTGGTCACACTGAAGTGAAAAAGAAAAAGAGAGAAATAAAGAGCGAAACCCAGGCACCTTCCTTTGAATTCTGTTCCAGTTTTGACTGGCAATGGTGCTGTGCTCAAATTCACGACCTCAGCACAACCCAGGCTGAGGAAATGGAGGTGCTGCAGCCTCTGGACAGCCCAGGCCATGGTGAAAGGCTGGGTGAAGAGAAGGGAGCAAACACAGCTCCTAAGTGGAGCAGGACTAAGGGTGAACAGTTATGGATGTTCTGGAACAAAACAACTGCAATTGGCACTTGCATTTGGGCCCCATTCGACAAACTGCTCAGGCACTAGCTGAACCAGGCTTTTTAGACTAATTAGTTCCCTGAAGAAACACCTCTTCTAGTACTTGTAATTAAGGCCAAAATAAAGAATCAATGGGCTTCAAAAAGAAAACTAAGACAGCAGCTACTGTTGTTCTAATTGCCACAATAACCAAAGTATTAAGTGCATTAAAGTGGATCTTATAATCCTTGCAAACTGCAAAGAGCAGGAGTGTTGGGATCCACAAGAGCATAGCAACAAGCTTGTGCTGATGTTGTTTTCTCAAAGCATTTTTTGTTTATATGCTAAAACTATGTGATAAAAGGATTTCAACAAAACTCTGTAGCTGGACCCCACAGAAATGCAGTGGGCACAACTGTGCTGAGAGTGTGTGGAGGTCCTACAGGAAACCCTTGGAATCTTTACAGGATGTTTTTAAACAAAAAATAATAATCAAAAATAGAATTCACTCTTACAGGTCACCATCATCATGAATTAAAAGATGACATGAAAACATTTACAACTACATAGGTTAAATCTTAAATTACACAGTGATTATGCAATTATTCTGAAATGAAGCACTACAAATCACAGAATTCAAATCAAATGATTATAAAAATCAACAAATCTCAACAAGTTCAGAACAACTCAAGACTCCCAGAAAAGAGCTGTTTAATCTCATTAATACAACTCGGAGCTAGGGAACAGGTAAAATTTCTGTGTAAAACATTATCCTGATGTGTAATCTTAGCTTTTTTTTTTTTCAGGAGATATTTATTTCCTTTCTCCCCAAAACTGCTTGGTTTCCATGGCCTGTTAAAGCTTTTGTTGATGTGAGAAGGTGCCTAAGTAGCAGTTCTAACAAACAGGAGACACTACTGGCCTGAGCCTGATTGATTCACCGAGAGTTCAAGAGATGAGAAGCACTGGCCTGAGAGCCCCTCTGGGAAACATAACCTAGACAAGCCCAGCCTCTAGTTTGGAGAGAGACTGGTCAGTCCTGACCAATTCTCCCATTTTCCCCAAATTCCCCCATTCCTAAAGAGTCAGGCACCAAAATATTTATCTGGTGGTTGAGCCACACAAACACGTACCACCCACTTCAGGAAACTCTGGGCTGGAAGTGCCCTGGAGGATGTGGCATTGCCCCCTAGGAGATGCCACACCTCATTCCAGAAAGGGACCACATACCTTGGAAGCTGTTAGGAAACTTTAACCATTCCTGCCCAAGGCAAACCAGATGTGTGGCACAGCAGTGACATGGGCTGTAGCTGCACAATGCACCTGGGTCAGACCAGTGCTATCTCAAATCACCACACTTTTCAGCTTGGAAGAGATTCATAGAGGTTAAATCTCCAAATTAAACACAGAAAGCAGTAGTCCTAATGCTCAAGGTTTCTCTAATGTTGCAGAAAAACAAACAATTCTGCAATTGTGGAAAGCAACACTGGAAAATGGTGCAAGTTCCAGAAGAATTTGCCCAGCAACCTGTCTCCTGCCTCCCCTTCATCCCTCCACACTGCCTGCAGCAGCAGCTGATGGAGACCAACACAAGAACATGCTTCTACTCTTTCAAAGCCTTCCCTCTGAAAAGCTGGAAGCTATCCATTCCTAATCCATTCCCCAAAGATACTTAATTTGCCTTTTTCTGTCTTCTGCCTCAGAGGGAGGAGACATGTCACCACTGCTCTGCCTGTGCCCCAATTCAGCCCCTGCTCCCCAGCTGCACCTCGCAGCAGGAGGGGATTTGCACCACATTGCACAGAAGCAGCTCTTTTATGCCATGCCTTTGCTGTGGATGAGGCCACTGCTCCCACTTCAAATGTATTCCTGCTTCCTCCTCCACCTAAAGACATCTAATTGCAGAGCCTGTATCTCTCAGCACAGGCATGCAGGCTCTCCAGTGTAAAGCGTTTTAAAGCTCTCAGCATCGCATGAAACGCTCTCCCCTGTTCTATTGTGGTAAATGTGACTCATAACTGCACCTCAGTTATCAGCTCTTTCCAATCCATCAGTAAGAAAGGGCCCAATTTTAAATCTTCTGTAGGAATTTAGACACAGTTGATCTGTTTCTCATGTTTCCTATAGCCAGGGACATCTGACGCTAATCCAAATTCCTTAGGTCAAGCCTCTTTTGTGCTTGGTTATTCATAACATCACCAGAAGAGGCTACTGGAGGATTTGTTCATACCAAGAGCATTTTAAGTGGGGCATTGTTGGGAAGAAGGGAAGATCTTTCTGTTGCTGGCACCTCTCCATCTGCCAAGGCTGAAGTGAGTACTCTGAAGCCTGAGTACAGGAGCATTCCCACATCCTCTGAGCATCAAACCTGGAGAGCAGGACGATGATATCAGCACAGTCTCACCTAGGCTGGTGTGCTTCCTGCAGGCTTGAAGCCCTCCCACAGCCAGAGTGCACCCTGAACTCCCTGCACTGCTACCACAGGTGATTGGTTCTATTTATCATTACTGCACATCTTTACATGAGAGAGTCAAGATGTGACCCAGCAAGAGAACAAGGGGCAGAGTGCCACTGACTGCATCTGCACCAGGAGGGTGACTTTCAGCAAGAGGTGATAGCAATGACAATTGTCTTTCCCTGTCCTTACTGCACTTGAAGAACATGGGAGCTGCAGAGCTGTAAAATGCTTTTCTGTTCCCTGCACTTCAAGGTGCAGCCAAGAGGTAAAAGTGTCCTTGAGGCTGCTGGTGTGTTTGCAGCTGGGGGTATTTTTCTGGAGGCTTGTCCACAAGGCAGCTTTTCACAGGCTGGAGAAGTTGTCTTAGTTAATGATTCACCCTATGCAAGTTGGTGACAGGACATTCTCATTCCTGAGAATGATGGAGGTTGCTTCCAGTTAGCTGTGGTCCCTGGAAACTGCTGACTTAAAGCCATTCTTAAACTCTCAGAGCATCCACACACTAAAAATAGCTGCAACAATCTCCCTGTAGTGAAAACAATGCTGGCTTGTGCAGAATATCTCCAGTGTAAGGAAGTGCCACAGACTGCTTCTCTTGATCAATTACTGACTTTCAGGACAGATCCAAAATGAGAAATCTCCCCAAAAAAATTAAGAGCAACTGAGTTTTAAAATCTAGTTTGACCAAAAAGTCTCAGATACACAGAGACAGGATCTGCTGCAGCATCAATTAGTTTTAAGAATCACTGTCCTTCCACAGGGCAGGGACAGTCACCTTTAACAAATCATTAAACCTCTTGGTGACTTGACTTCCTCATTTATATGGTGATTATTTGCCAGGTGTTCTCCCAAAACACAGCCACTGGCAGGTGTAAAAGGGAGGGGAGGAAACTAATGACTCACTGGCTCGCTAAGGTCACTCAGGTCTGAGGGAAGATGAAACAGGTGAAATAACAAAGAACCCAAGCTAATCCATTTTGCAGGACTGCCAGAGAACACAGGCCTGACCTGCCCTCCTTTAGCAAAGAAAAACAAACGCAGAGGACCTCAGTGGTTCCTGGGAAGGCTTGAGTCTGCCAAGAGATGCCAAAGCATTTGGCTTCAAAGTGCTATTTCAACAAGGTGTTTGCTTTGTCAGAAGATGATGTTCAGCCCTGTGACTGCTTCAGCAATCAGTGGGAGCTGATGCGTGGAGCATCTCAGCACCATCTCTAGAGAGCCTGTTTTCTCCCACGAGCCACAGATAAGATGCTACAGTGACAGCAGAAGTCTGGGCAAGTGAAACATATGCCATTCTGGAGTGGCAGGAAAGCTCTAGTGATTCTGATTCGTTCCTTATGGACATCCAAAGTGAGCAGAGTAATCATCTCCCTGCTTCTTAAAAGTTGTCACTGAGCAAAAAAATGTTGGATGGCAGCAGAGAGGTAGAGAAAGCAGGCAGGAGAAACCTGAAAATTAAACCAAACTCCTCTGTACCTCGCACAGATGGGAGGAAATGTCTCTGTGAAGTTGCCATCATCACAGAAGCCCCTTCTGCTGTGTAAAGGAGCAATCTACCTTTGAGGGGGAGAGGAAGTATGGCAAAGGAGCAAGATAAACACAAAGTGTGGATCAAAGGGGGAAAAAAAAGGCAAAAAAGTGGAAAAGTGCTGATGGGGGAAGCTGGGTGAAAGACAAGGAAGAACTGTTAGCTGCTCAAATTAACATTTTAATGCATTCGCTGTAAAATTTAAGCACTTTAAGCACTGGGGTGGCTGCTGAGTAAATCCCCTTGGAAAGGAGCAGATTGGTGACTTAACACCACAAAATCAGCAAGGTCCAGGGCTCACCATCAGCAGATTCACTGCAGTTATCAGGGGCAGATAACATGACAATATTTGGTCAATGAGTTTTCAGGTCCCCAGTAATGCCTGTGATGGAAGAAAAGCACAGAACATATGGCATTTCATGTGCTGAAACTGTCAGACTCACAATTAACTGATTAGAGTGCATATGGTGCTCACAGACAGGGGGAATCTCTCAATGTAAAAGATGCTGGAGACCATTGAAGGTGTCAGCATGAGTCTTCCTTGCAAATCTCTCTTCATTAAAGTTCCGTATCGAGCCGGGAGTGTCGCAATGAAATCACTATTAATGCAGTTATATTTATGATTATCTCCCTTTTGTGCAGCTGGATTTAACTTTTCAAACACTAAACTCTACATCAAAGCTTTTTCACACTGGCTGCTGCATGCACAGAGGCTTTTTGTTTTGTCATATTTGGCTTGAAATTAAAAGTAATGAGAGCTAAGGTGGTAAAAGTAAACCAAGACTGGGAAGAAAACTATTAATATGACCAGTATCAAAACAAAAATTCACTCTGCCATAGAAATACAGTTACATTTCTGTTAAAGTATTTATAACAGGCTGGCCAGGGACAAACTCATTCCCTCTCCAGTTCCAAAACAGACTTTTAAAAAGATGGTGAGTGACACTTCATTAACCATGTGAAATGGGCTGACACACACACAAGCCTGCTTGCTTTTCCAGCCACCATTTCAGATGACATTTTTCTTTGCATCTCTCCATGCTTTACATTCATCACTCTGTAAAATGATTCCTTGAACTCCTCCAGCCACATCAGCCCTGTGGGGTAGGGGATTGGGCTGGGGGCAGTTCTGGGGAGGAGAAAGCAACTGCTGTCCATGTGTTTGCATGTCCATGCATTACAGATCCAGCACCAGTGAAGGGGATTTAAAAAGTTCCCCATCAATCTTTCCTTGCCTTTCAGTCCTCTGCCCCATCAGGCGCTGGCAAGAGTGGTTCTTGTGCAGCATCACTTCTGAAATGATCTGGGATCAAAGCTCCCTGCTGTCTCCCAGTCTCTGAAGGTGTCTGTGATCCAGGTGATGTCTGATGGAGGCTTGGGCACAGCTCCCTGTGTGTCCTAACCCCATCCTCCCAGCAGACACCAGCCCTCCCACACAGCCCCCTCCAGGGCTTGCACACTCCTCTCCCATCTCCTCTGCTCTTTTTAGCAGCTTCCCACTTTGCACACCTATCAAAGGAGCTACCACAGACCTCATCTCCTTAATGAGTTAAAAGCTGTTGCCTCAGCCCAAAATCTTCCCAGTCCCTCACAGCTTTCTCCTCTACCTGTATTATCTCTGTCACTCCATCTTCACCAGAGCTTCCTGACTGCTGCTGAAATGGATGGGGAAATCTCCCTTTCCAGAGTAAGGAAAAACCCTGTTAAGAACATCCCTTTTTCCTGCACTGTTTTGTACAAAGTGGTGTTTCTGGTAACAGATTTAGGCAGGCAGAATAAAAAAGAAAAAAGAAACTCTTAAGGGGTTCTCTTGTAGGGAGCACAGAAAGATTTTGTTAAATTAAGTACTTTGTAGCAAACATTTTAAAAAAGAAAAAAGGGGGAAACACTATAATAAAAAGCCAGAGAGGACAGACGTGGTTCATAGTGCAAATGTTAAGATTTATGAACAAAGCTGAAGGGCAGAACCCACAAAATGCAATGGAGGAGGATGCTTTTCCCTCAGAGTCTTCAAGGGCTTTGTTAAACTCCAGAAGCCCCTGGACCACAGCAATACCTGGAGCCTCCCCAGCAGAGATGGAGCACACAGGGACAGTGTCCCACTGTCTGCTGGGTGCCAGGGACCCCTCTGTGTGTACCCACAGCAGCACATCCCCTGCTAACTGGTGATCTCGATTGTTTTCCACACTTCCAAGTGTCAGCCAGGCCTTTCCAGCTCAAATCCATCACTGTCCCTCCCTGCAGCCACCCCATGCTCCCCTGGATCTGGCTGCAGTAGCTGTGCACTGCTTGCTTTGCTGTCAGTGCACGATGCTCCCAGGTGAGCACTCCTGGCCCTCCTGCCCAGCCCTTCCACACCAGAGGCCCCCAGGATGCTCCAACCCTTCTGCCACTCTGATTTAAACATGCTCAAGTTCCCTTTTCCTTCCCTCCTCCAGAGGCTGTTCCTCCCACATCTCAAACACCTGGGGCTCCAAGGTGCCTCATGCCAGCAGTCTCCTCTGTTTCTGAGCTGAGTCATGCAGGTGTCAACACTTCCAAACCTCATGGGGAGGCTCAGCAGAGCTGGGAGGGTGCAGAGCATCAAGTCAGGAGTTATTAATAGCTGCCATCGACCATCTCAGCAGCTTTGATCTACTGGCAGCTGATTGCAGCTGCTGCTCCTGATGATGAAGCACCAGGGGTCCTACCTGTACCTCCATTTCCCCTTCCAGTTTTCCAATTTTTACTGGAACAAAATGCTTTCCCCCAAAATTTCAAAACAGATGGGATTCAGCAGCCAACACTGCAGTCAGAAAGGCAAACACAATCAAGATGAAGTGTAAAATTTTACTTCGGGAAGAAAATATCAGGTCCTTGACTCCTGCTTCTAGCAAAGTATTAGAGGTTGGCATCACACATAACAAACTTCCAGAGAACACATCTCCTTTCTGAAATTTTCCATGTAGCCCTTAATCAATATCCATGAAAATAAACTTAGAATTTGTTCCTTATAAATAATTAAAGGGGTAGAACCAAATGGTTCCCACACTATTCCACACTTTCATCTGAAGAAGAAAAGATAATTTACTATTGCCTGAAGACAACACAGCACACCTGACACATTCAAGGAAACAATTCAGAAAATCTCCCTGCAACAACCTAGAGCCACTGTTGGGAACAACTAAGGAAGCTGGATAAAATAGCCACCTATCCCTTTATGTCAGCAGCTTTGAATCCTGCTCTGTCTGCTGGGAAGCAACAGTGTTCAAAAGACAAAACACAGAAACATTCTGAGGCAGGTGAATTCAGGCAAATTTCCATTTTATCTGGTGTTACCAGCTAACTTCTCTATCAGCTTGCCCAAAACTTTGCAGAATTTGTTTTCAGAGCAACAGCAATGAAATGGATCTACACGAGGACACTGACCTACACCACATTGTGCTGTCCTAAGGATTTAAAGATCACTGGAGCCAGTACTGCCTGAAATAAGTCCCCATTTCCCAACACAAGGAAAGACCATTTTTAAAGATGCCAGAAACAAGAGAGTTTTGTGCAGAGTGAGACAGTTCTCAGTGTCACTCTGTGGCTTCAGCATGAACCCAAGAAGCAATTTCTACCAGTCTACTCCATTTGAGTTATAGCACCTAAATCTGCATGATGATGGAATTAGACATGAAGAAACACTCACATACTTATGACTACTGTAAAGCCTGATGTAATAAAACTGCCAAGCTTTAAGATCACAGATATATTCCAAATATTTCAACTCATGACCACAAAGCCCATTCCACTAAGCACAACAGAAGAGAGGAATAATTTGGCCAATTCAGGTTAACTTTATGTCACCACAGTCACATTTCAGATTCCAAATTTTCAAAAAGAGAACTAAGGAGAATATAAGAATTCCTTTTAGAAATATTTCTATCTTTGGGCAGAAGGCTGTCTTTTGTAGATAAAACCTAGCAAAAAGCACTTAAATAGTGACCAGTATTCTGTGGTTTTTCAGGCCCAGTCCCAAGAATTGAAGAATTTACAGCAGACACACAGTTTCTTAAGGGTTGAAGAAGTAAAAGCTGTTGTAAAGACAAGTTGCTCACATTATGTACAGCAGAGCCTTGATTACACACGTGATAGAGTGAATCTCTTTGACTGCACCACAGAGAAGACCCCACACCTGCTACCCCTTCACTTCCCCTTCACCACAGGCAGTGGTGGCCCCTCCAGCCGTGCATTGCAGCACAGCACACTCAGCACACCCAAAGATGATTATTCTTGGCTTCTGCCAGCCTCAGCTGCAGAGCAATAACTCGTGCCTCTCATTGATCCTGGAATTTCGGAGCGTGAACGCCGCAAATCCGGCTCCGGCGAGAGCAGATCCCGTCACCAGGCAACCCAATCTTCGAGGTCTCAACTCCTCCACCCCTGGGCTTAGAGCAGGATGCTGCTTTATTACCTCCAGCTCGGTGTTGTGAGCATGCAGCTTCTGCACCATGTCCTCGGCCTCACGCATGCGGCGGCTCAGCTGCGGCGAGTGCTCTGCCGGGGTCAGCTCGCTGTCGTACGACTCCAGGATCGCCCGCATGCCATCACGCTCCTGCCAGGAACAACAGCAAAACACCCAGGGATGAGCACCCAGACCACACACCCTGCCAGGAACAACAGCAAAAACTTTTAGGGATAAAGCCCCAGACCGTGCTCCAAGAGCTTTCTACATCTTTGCCCACTTTGTTTCTTTGTGGCAACTCAACTCTGATGGATGCATGCTCATTGTCTTCATATCAGCATCGAGGCACAGATGAACACACAGTTCTAGTAAAATAAGTGTTGCTGCTGTGAAAAGTGAAAAATTAGACTGTCTTGTGTCTATAAAACCCCACATCCTTTGCAGGAAGGCAATATGCAGACACTCTAACAAGCAGATGGCAACTGAAAACAGAGCCTGCCTTCTTCCTGGAGACACTCTTCTAATCCAACATGGCTGAACGGGTTTCCTCGGCAAAATATTTAGTGTTGTACTTGACATTTTTCCTGCCAGAGCCTCAGCAAAGAAAGAACAGAATTGTCACAACAGAAATGAAACAGATTTGACATCGAACAAAGTGGCTGAGAGCAAATATCCTCAAAATGGTATGTGACTTATCACTTGTTAGATGCTGCAACACTCAGTGCTTGTAACAAACATTTTTTCAGAGGTTAATGTCTGGCAGACTGTTTGGATCACTTCTCTATCTACTGGCAATTACAACCAGCCATTTGCAGGGAATGACAAACAGAAGGATCCTTCTCCCCTCCCTGACAGCAGCTCCCCAACTGTAAGGCTTGGGCACAGAGCTAAATGTAAAACTTTTTGTGTGGGCTGCTGGCTGAAATATTCCTAATGCACTCCCAGAAGCACCTCATGTCTCCCTCCAAGGCACTGAAGAAGAAGAAGAATGGGGACAAAAGGAAGATTTGAAGAAGCCAGGTATGTTTCAGGAGGTGGCTGGTCACACTGCAATATGCACACGGGGATTAGCAGCTGAATGAAGAGTTTCATCTTTTGGCTGCATGGAAGAACCTTGATGCTTATGAGGCTACAGAACAGGGTCAAAGCAGCACAGGCCCTTGGCATAAACCCAAGGAGCCAAAACTCAGAGGAAACCTGAGCAGTGCTGCCCACCTTTCACTGCTGAACTTTGCTACCTCCCCTGCTACACAAATGCAGGAGCAGTCTACACAAACCAGCTCCTTGCTGGGAATTCTGCCATCACAGACAAAGTAATATCAGAAGATCACTGGGCTGTGCAGTTCACATCCAGCCTAGGCCAGTGCAGCACTTCATAAACCCAGCTCAGCTGCACTGAAAAGTTTCACTTGGGGAAATCAGGAATGGTTGGGGCAGGAAAAAAGATCCTTTTCCCCACACCCCTAAATGCAAAAGGCTGTATTTCAGATAGTGAAGGTGACCACTAACCACCCAGCCCAGCTTAGACACAAAGGTTATCTCCTCCTTCCAAATCTAAAGGTCAAAGCTTGAATGTGGATAGCAAGTGTCCATGTGGGAAGGGAAGGAACATTCAAATTCAAGGTGTGACAACAAGACTGGGGGCACTGCCAGAGGTACAGTGTGTTCAGAGCATGTCATGGACTGAAAGGTCAGCCAAGATAGTTGGGTTGGTCAGCAGGTAAAAGGACCCCAAGACTGAAGGACAGCCTGGGGCTACAGGAACTGAGTTAATAAAATTATAAAGAAAAACAGGTTTTAACGTAAATAGTACCAGCAGCTATTACCAGCTCCTAGCCCAGATTTGACTGAAGAGAAATATTTTTCCAGGGAAACAGTTTTGCCATAGTTTAGAATTGTTCATCTGACAGACTGGTGAAAGGAAATACTTCCATGTTACTGAAAAAGAAGAAAACCCAAAAGCAGTCACATCTGCCTTGTAATAAACCTGTCAAGCAGAGAGGCAGCAGGACAGGATCTCTCTGTCCTCCTCTTCCCCCTCCAGTACCCACAGACATTTCCCAGTGTGCCCAATGCACCCTCCATAAGGCAAACTGCTGGTGCTTAGGAGATAAATTCCATTCCCCACTTACAGCCAAATCACTTTCTAGAGCACAGAAGAGAACATAATGACAGCATTTAGTAAAGGTATTGGCTTGAGCATTGCATGTTGTTGCAATTAGATTTGCAATTTCAGCATCCTCTCTCCTTCTCTGCACTCCGAGCTGCTCTGCTGTCCTAATTTTCTCCTAAGAATCTTTCATCCATGTGATAACTTACCACTGCTATGTTCTCTCTGTTGCAGCAGGGGCAATCCCAAAATCATTGGTGTTTTTTCAAAAGCAAACAGGTCCCCTGGCAACTCCCATCACACTTGGCTTCCAATTAACTGCTGGATTTGAGGTCATTGGAGTCATCCCCATCCAGACCCCAGCAGCTCCCTGGGCTACAAGGAGGACAAACTCCAGCTTTCATGTGAGCATGGGAAAACTGCATGGGAGCATGACCAACCCCACAGAGTCATCCCCTAAAATCAACTGTCTTTCCCCTAAAATCAACTACAGCCCTTGCCCTTCAAAGCATCTCTCTAAAACTAAGAGTAGCCTTGTGAAGAGAAAAAAGTCACACATGGTAAACGCAGCAGAAGCTGTATTGGAATAAAAAAAAAAAGTTCTGAAAAGCTGAAAGGGTGGCACAATTAAACACTTGATCCTGGAGTTTACTTACCCTCTTTAATTATTTCTAAATATTAATACTGTTAGTGAAATCAATTCTCAGCTTCCAAGTGGTCCCCAGCTCCATTTTTAAAATTTCTCCCCATCAAGAGCACTTACTGAAAGCTTTTCCCTCCCTCCTAAAGATCTTGTTAGTTTGGCAGGAAACACAAGTTCTTGTTGAGAAGTCCTCTGTCTAAAAAGATTCTCTAAAATGTAATCCTAATTTAGTAATTGCTGCAGTATTTCCTCATTCTTCATGACCCATCAAAATCCTCCCCAGGCACTTTCAGATGCCCGTTCTAACCTTATTCTAATACAGCTGCTTTGCTGCTTCCTATCTGGAGAGTATTCATCAGAATTACTAAAAAGCAGTTCCCTCTGGGAATTTCCAAAATTTACCCAGCAGAGGGTAAATAATCTCTGCTAACTCACCACGGCCCTACCCTGGCACAATTCCAGAGGATCTTTACCTTAGCCAGTTTTAAATCATCACCCAAACAGAAAAGTAGCTCATTCCAAACAGGCCCTAAATGCAGAATAAAAGTTTTCATGTTCATTACAAACCTATGAAATTAATGCCCTACAGCAAACCCTGGTGCTGCAGCTTGCAGCTGTGTTTGAGGAGATGTAAGTTTGAAAAAGAGGAAGGAGAGTGATTTTTTTCAAAGGTTGAACAGTTTCCCTTCCTTCTGCCAGCACCAGCCCATTCATCAAATAAATATTCCTCCCACTATTGCATAAGTAACTAAGAAGAAAACACATTTTAGAATTTTAACCAGAAACTAGAGTTAATCCCTTGAAAATATGCTATGGGAAAGAACAGGATGGCACCTCTGCAAAATGCCACCCCTAAGATGAAGCTTCTCCCCAGCCCTCCCACCAGCTCCTCTACTCCCTCTGTGTAAAACCAAAATTTGACCTGGCTGACAAGTAGCTTGAAGCTCAGAGAAAAGTCCCTTTCTGCAGCATTCACACCCTAGAGTGGTTTAGAAACAGCAGGAATAGAAGTGAGGTCCTCCAGGACTTTTGGGTTAATTTTAGGGAAAGAACTAAGAAGGGTTCACATGAGCACCATCATCATCATCATCCCCCAAGTCACTGCAGCACTGCACATCACAGACACCTGCACACTGAGGAGCATCAGAGCCACTCCTGCCTGGGTGTGGGAAGCAACTGGAGAGTAAAATATTGCCAAAAAACCATAAAAAGGTGTCTTTTAAAAACCATAAAAAGGTGTCTACCTTATATACATGCATATAAGTTCAGGCCCTTCCTCTGCTGCTGCTCGTTAGCCCCTCTCCAAACACACACACACCCATTCACCACAGACTTTCTAATTAGTTGAAGAAAAGAAAAATCAATAAGAAAGAAATTAAAGTTACAAATCTAACCGAAGTCAGTCACACACCCAGGGAAAATGTGTTCCTGGGGTAAAGTTTATCTAGTGTCATAATTTTATTGAAATCCTATATCTTCCTATTGACTTTTATCGTTTCAAGCTGGATGCCAGAGTTATCATTATTAGAGTCTCAGGGTTGCTTGCAGGCCTGAGGTTTGAGGTGGCTTTTTTATTTTTTTCCTTTTATAAACAAGCTGTAATTGTCTGGTTTATTGATCAATAAATCTTTCAACTGCCTCTCTTCACCCCGCTTCTGTTCTGGTGAGTCTCCTGCACCGTTCTCTGCAAGAAAATATAGGGTTGTTGTTTTTTAAAGAACAGATTGCTTTGTCATTAGCAATGAGAGAGCAGGAATTGTGCCGGTCAGTTCCAATAATGGCTTTTTAATGACACATTCTAGTCACAGTAAAATCTGCTTTATTTCCACACGAGTGAACTCTGACTGTTAATCCACAACCCAACAGCACAGCTCTCTCACTTGTGCACGGGTTAGAGCCTGGCAGAGGAGACAGATTGTACAGTGGAATCAGAATATTTCCTTTCCCACTTGGTGCTTTTTTGATGTACAGAAATATTCCAAGTATTACATCAGCTTTTTGTTTAATTAATGATAATTTTTGAGGAATGTTAACAGGCTGCTTCATTATCAGAAATCAGTGGCAAGATTTCTTCCCCCTCCTCTTCATCTTCAGACTCCTAAATCCAAATTAGTTGTAATAAGGGAAAATTTCAAGAGTGAAGAAAGATATGGAGCTTCAACATCAAACAGATGCTATTTGCAATCAGGTACAATTTAACTAACTATTTCTTGTAAAAACACAAATAAAAGAGAGAGATGACTGTGTAACAGGTCTGGGCTTTCTTGCTTTAAACTAATATATAGAAGAAGGGAGATGGCAAGTGGGGCTTGACCAGATGTTTAACATCAGTACAATTAGTGAGGGGCATAGGAATATAAGCCAAAATATGGTTAGAAATAACTGAAGAATAGTTAAATATATTAGACTGTGCCAGGACCTACTGACAAAATATATTCTCAGGTTACTGGATAAAATTAAAATTAATCACATTAATCTCTTGTCCACGAGCAACAACCTTTGAGGAACTCATAAACGTTAAGACAGCAACTGGGTGTTGCAGACAGACTCAACCTTTTAAGAGAAGGATGGATGAGAAGATACAGGTTCTGGCAATTATAAATCACTTCAATATTTTGGTATCTCATAAAATACTTGAAAAAAACCATTAACAATCAAATTGCAAGCAGCTAGAGAAGAATTAAGGACATGAAACAATCAACTGAGCCTTAATATGAATAATATGAAAACAGTCTAATTTTCTTCTTTGACAGGTAAATTGTCTACTGAATAAAGGCAAATAATAAATGTGATAAATCTTAACTGCAGTGATGTGTTTATCAAAGAGGAGAATTACAATTCAACAACAGCTCTGTAATTCAGAGGAATGAGTTTGTATCAGGGTGATGAAACTCATGGAAACAAAGCACAGAGCCCTGAGTGCTGTGTGGCAGCAGGCACCATGGACAAGCTGCAGCACCAGTGGGAATCTGCCCTTCCCAGGGCTGCCTGCTTGTACCTTCCTTATGGGAAACACACGCAGCCCTCTCCAGCTTCACCGGGATACAGGAGATGCCCTGCACCCTAAAAAAAGCATTAACCCTAAAAGAAAAGCATTAACCAGGGAGTGGGAACAGGGATGCTGACAATTCACAGGTTCTGCTCCAGTCTGAGGGCTGTTAAGCCTTACTTTGGAAGTAAAGCTATGTTTAAATCCCATTATCTTATGGGAAGTGTAGGGGAAAAGCAACAACCAAGCAACAGCAAAGCCCAGGAAGCACCAGCCCTGCAGGGACAGCTGGGGCTAAGGACACATTGGGCCAGACTTTGCTCTTATGGGAGCCATATCCCTCAGCTCCCTCTTGGAGCACTGCTAATTAGCACAGGAGCTAATGGACTCTCCCAGAACAAAAACCCCAAGAGCTCTCAGCCAAGCAAAACCAGCACAAGTTAAATTATCAGAAACTTCTCAACCCCTCCCTGCCTTCAGCAGCGCCTATGATGACCAGAAGGCAAATGGTTCCCCTTCCTCTTAGCACTCTCATCTTCTGTACAAATCATCTTTAAGCCAAAATTTTCTACTCCCAAGCCTACAAATAGCTTCCATCTCAGCTGCAGCCCTCTCCCAACACTTCTCTCCGTGGCTGACCTATTTTCACATTACTTTGCAAATCAGAACTGACTGCAGACACATATGTATACACACACCATTGACTTTCTACTCAAGACCTCAATTAAAACACCATTTACAAAAAAAGCCTGTTAACTTCATAAAAATAAAAACATGCAGCAGACTTCACTATCCTTGCACTGACAAGACCATTAGGAAACATTTTTTAAAAGATCCTTAATTCTCGAATGTGACTGTCTATATATCAACACTCTGCTTGTGTTTTTCCCCCTCAAGCCAATATAAAGCTACTGCAGGAATCTAAAGATGGATTTAACCTATAAAGAAGCCTTTCAGATGTGCTGTGCCCTACAACTAAGGCTTCTCCAAGAAAAATAAAATATTCCTTCTTTTGAAGTCCAAGTACCTCCATCCATGGCTAACAGGAGCAGGTGGGGAGAGGTGAGAAAAGCTGGTGTACATAACCACAGGCACACAGCAAACCAGAAGTCCCTATCTGTCCCATCATCTCTCTGCAAGGGATGGCTTTCATCTTTTTCTAACACTCTTAGAGCCATTTTCTTGCTAGGAAAGTCAGGTTATCATTCAGGCTGAAAAGCAACTTTCCTCCCGAGGCTGGAAGTCTAGAGAAAGCAACAACTCAAGGAAGCTGTGGAGGGAAGAGGACACAATCAGGCAGAGAGCACAAGAGAGATGATCAAAAACTCATTTTAGGTGCCAGAACAAGGCATTCAGAGACACTCCTAGCTTCTCAACCACCCATTCTTAAATTTTGGAGCAACTCTGAAATCCAATTGCTCTTCTGGCCAACGTTCAGCTGGCAGCTTTAAAAGTACTCCTACAAATACCTGTGTGTATCTCACATGCTCTCGTATTATCTAGGTTTTCCTCCTGATTTACAGTCCTCCCTTTCTAGCTCTTGTCCCTCTCCTCCAACACTTCTCTGCAGAGAGCTCAGCTTGCCTTACATCCTGGCAAAGGACCAGAGCAAATAAATCCCCTGTAACTCTTTTAATCCGTCTCTGATAAATCTCCTGCTTTACCATCTTGTGGAAAATTGTGCATGGTCTCTGCAAGCCCCACTTTGCTTACAGCACATCCATATGCCAGCTGACAAGCAATCACACAACTGACACTGCAACAAATTAAATATTATCTGACTAAAATACCCCTGGGGCCCTTTGCTTCACAGTGAGTTTAACATGTTTAGTTATGTTTCTTAGCCTCCTGCTGCTGTGAAATAATTGTATGATTTTTTCTTAGTTTAGCTCCCCTCTACTGGAACACTCACTGCTGCCTATCTCCAGAGTGAGCCTGCTTTTCTGTCTCTGTATGTTTGGCATCTCCTCATTCCAAAAAACCCCTCTTTTTTCCTATAATTTCTCACTGCTCGGGCAGTGGCAATCTTGTGTGTGAAGCTGCTTTATTCACCTGCCTCAGCACAAGGTCACTCCCCATCTGACACCATGTGCAGGGTTCACATGTGAAAAACAGTAATTTCTTTAAAAAAACAAAACAAAAAAAAAAACACCAAAAAAAACCCTCAACATGCCTTCTTCAATCTAGCCACTAGAGATTGCCATCACTGCCAGAGGGAAAGCATACAGCTGACAAGGGAATGGATTCATCCTTACTGGCAATACAAAACTAATACGTTACTCACCTATTAAAGAAAAAAGAGAACTAAAAATAAGAAAAAAACCCCAAAGTTTCTGTGATGGTACATGAGATTTTTATGCTGCCAGTGTCTGCAGTGTATAAAGATTCACCCCATGTTCATGTCTTACATTCAGATTTCTTTTTCCTCCTGTCTACTAAGTAACCCAGAAATTGGCCTCTAAAGCTCTTAACAGTTTCCTGCAGTTTTAACCACTTAAACATCATTAACTTGGGAGAAAAGTAAACTGAACTGTGCTCAGAGCCAGTGCAGTTACCTCTGCATGAATGAAGGAGGAGGAATGGCCCCACCACCTGGGCTCTGCTCCTGGGCTCCTCGGGCTAAGACAGAGCTGAAGGAGGAGGGCAAAGCTCTCACATCACATTTTGATTTGAGGGGACAAAAAAGAAAAAAAAAAATCAGACACAAGTTCATCCAATCCAACACAGCACATTCCATTGAACTCAAAAGTAATTCCTTGATCCTCTCATGACGTGTCAACAACTCCAGAAATATGCCAGCTGTGGCTTTTTGAAGAAGGCAAAGAAAAAGGGATTTTAGGTGATGCTTCAGAATATACATCACCTGACTGCTTTATTAGAAGATATTAATAATTTCCCACACTTTACTTAATTCATAAAACATTCCCTCTGCTGCCTCCAGGGTATAAAAGATCAGTGATTCCAATAAGAGTTCCACAAATTGTACATCAAGTTGTCTCCCACAGCATATCTGCATTATCTTTACAAAGGATTCTCAGGGCAGAGGGGACACAGCTCTTGGCCCTTGCAGCCCAGCAGTTCCTCCTTCAGAGAGGACACCAGGGAGAGAAGTCTGAACTGAGACTGAAACCTGGCCCAGGGTGCACCTTCCATACTACATAAACCACCTATAAAGCAAAAGAATACCCAAGTATATTCTTCTTGAAGTAAGAAAAACCATAAAGGGTCATTTCACACCCAAACCATGCTCCCAACAATAAGACTGGGCCAGATTATTTAATCACATCCAGTGATTTATCCAGGGCAAAGCAATGATAAGCCTATAAATTAAACTAAAATTCTATGCTTTCCCTGCATGAGGTCAAAAAACTAATTTTACATCATATATGTTTCACATTACCTACGTGACAAGGGTTCCATGTTTTAACTTGTACCCTCTGAAAACAGGAAAGATCATTTTAACACCTCTGTCTTATGAAAGATGGAAACTGCACCACGCAACACCTCCTTGGCTGCTCTCAGGATCAGTTGATTCTCTCACCCAGAGCACAGCTCAGCCAACACCCACAGAATGTGCCTCATTAGCTCCATCAGGAGTCATCTTCTGAGCTGGCTCTGGGGCAGCAAGTGAGCACCATGAAGCTGGGCTGATACTGAACCTTGTGACCTGCACTTCTGAAATAGTTTTTTGCGTTTGGAAAGGAAAATTTGCCACCTCAGGGCTCAGAACTGCAGCTTCTGAACAGAGGTCTGAAGGCACCTTTATTTTACCAGCCAGTGCTGTAGGAGACGATGCCATTTGAGAAAATTGTACCAAGTCAGGAGTGTGCCAGGTTTATAGAAAGGCACTTCCTTAAATAATATAATGGTATTTTCCAAATGGAAGCAGAAGAACTAAATACAGCTCTTGAATCCCACACAAACCTCAGGGCAGGCTGGCAGAGGAGCCATCACCCTGTGCCTGGGATCCTGCTCCTCCTGAGACCCTGACATGGTGAAGAACAAAACTGGATGTTTAAGAAACAGCTACAAAGACCACTTCAGGCAGGTACTTTACCAAAATTCCAGTTGCAGCTTCACCTTTGGCTTCCCAACTCCAGAAAAATGACATCTAATAAAAACATTTGAAGAACAACCTCTCATTGACAACTCCTCTGGATGCTTTCATTGATCATATAAATATTCCGTCTTTCTGAACACTGAGAAACTCCTGACTTTGCCAGTTTTCTGGTGGAAATTAATCCCATTATTTTTTTTTTCACTGCTTGAAAATGCATTTTCTTTTATCAGGCTTTAATTTGCCACCTTTCAGCTCCATTGAACATCTTTGTTGTTGCCTTGCACAGACAGGGAAAACAACTCCCCAAACAACTCCAAACCATTCATTCATTAGATTCTGTGCTTTCAAATTGTCACCTCCTCTTCAACTGCTTTTTAAGGTCAACAAGTCCAATCATGATTTTCCCAGCATAGCTGCTGTCCCAGCCTTTCACACTCTCATCACCCATGTCTGACTGCTGCTCTCATTCTGCAGCATCCCTGCCTGAACTGGGGTGATGAGGAATAAATGAAGACACAAAGTCCTGGGTGCCTTCCCCACCTCTCTGGGAGTACCAGGAACATCCTCACCCACTCCTGGCATGCTCAGAGCAGCGGGACAAGATGTTCCCCCAAGAGCTGCTGAGCCAGGGGATGACAAAAAGCCAGCAATAAATCTCCTCAGTAACCCCCCTCAACCACAGCAGCAGAGAACACCAGAGAAGAGGATGAATCTCTACACCTGAATCTCCAGTTCTTGTGGTAACAGCCCACATGTGCAAATTTCCTCAAATTTAAACATTTCAGAACTGAATTTTTTATTTTAAAATAGCCTACCAGTTAGTAAAGCTAATTTTAACACTAGCTGCCACTCAGTGAACACCTTCCCTTTAGTATCACTAGACACTGCAAAATTAATTCACAGACAAAATGACATTGCTTTCTTTTCTCTCTCTCCACTGTCTCTGCAATATTAAGTCAACAAAATCTTTCCTCAAAACTGCATTGACATCAAGAATGTTATGCTCACACCATTAGACAAAATGTAAAGCACTGAAGTCGTGCTTCATTAAAAACAAGTGGAAAAATCAGTTTACCAGAAGAAAAACATTATTTAGGAAAGATATTCATTATACACATCTGAAAAACAATTATGATTAAATGTACAAGACAGAAACATTCATCATCCTTTTAATATTTGACCACAATGTTTGCATTTTCAACAAAACTACATTTCAGTAAAGAACAGAAACACAGTATCAAAAAACTCCTTGGCTGCAAACTAAACCCTTTGGTTTGTCTGCATAGTAAAGAACTGCCACATTTTAGAGAATGAAACAGACCATCAGCTTTTCTACTTCTGGGCACAACCTCAAAGTGTACAGAATATGGTATGATCACAGAAATAACTGGGAAACAAAAGATAGAGGGGAAAAGTCCCTCCCTGCCACGTAACACCAAGGAAAAAGCTGGTCAACAGCAAACATTTAATTATTATTATCCTACTTCCACGCTGCAACACATCCACACACAACTTTCTGAACAATTTTAAGGGACTTCAGTTGAATTTTCACCTTTGCTGCATTCCACCTACCAGAATGACAATTCAAAGGACATCCAACCCACCACGGGCAGAATTATAGAATTTTGAGTTTGCAATCAAGTCTTCAAGAAAACAAAAAAAGGTGAGAACAGACCCTTTTGCAGTGCAATATTTAAGCCCACAACACTCATTGCAAAATTTGTCCCATCTCTGGAAAAAAGTCCATTGTGATATGTCAGGAAATACTATCAGAACAATTTTTCTTATTCTAAAGTAAGCTAAAAGTTCTAAGTAAAAAGTCACATATCTGTTGCTATATTTGGTTCTTCTGCTTCCATTTGGAAAATACCATTACAATAGTTAATAAAGTGCTTTTCAATAAACCTGGCACACTCCTGACTTAGTACAATCTTTCTCAAATACACCTTTATCTTACCAGCCAGTGCTGTAGGAGATGATGCCATTTTCAATGGAGTCTATTATCAGCACTAGGCAGACTCAAACTTGCACAACAACTGAGGTTTGAAAGCTGCTCAGGATATTGTCCTCCCCAGCCCTCCTGGTTTCCCCTTCTCTCCAGGAGCACATTCCATGGAATTCTTCCAGGAGGGTTCATGAACATCTCAGACTCCCCTCTCCAGAAGACCAGGGCTGTGATCCTGACATTGCCTTTGTTTCCCTCTCTCAGGAGTCATTTTGAATTATTTAACAGTATCCTTAACATCCACCTTAGGCTGTTTAGAAAACCCTCCACAATCACCATAAAATCACTTGAATCCACAAGCAAAAAAAAAAACAATTTTAAAAAAAAATAGGCTTGGTTTGGCAATAAAGGGAAGGCAAAAGGTAACAGGAACAAATCACACAGCTGGAATTTCTTACCCTCTGTCTCAACTTATTTCAAAAAGCTGTTCCTATTTCACTTACAACTATTACTTTCTATACTTGTCCTTATTATTTCACCTCCAATAACAACATTTGTGAACTTTACCATGTTCAAAGACAGCAGGACAAATGCATTGTTTTTGTCAGTGCAGTCCCAGAGATGCTGACCATGGTTATTAATTCTCTTCAGCTTCTTGAGGGTAAAAAAGCACCCAAAAAGCAGCAAGTGATAAGTTCCTGCCTGTCTCCCTGTGCACATCAAGGATTCTAAATGCACACACAAACAATCAACGAGCAAGGTTATGCAGAAGAATCTCTGTGCCAAATATCTGCCTCAAGTCCATGGGAGAAGCAGTACAAATTTTACAGCAGATGTCAAATCTTCTCAACTTTTCCTCTGAATCAAATTAGTTACTAATGAAACAGTTTATGATTAATACTCACTTAAGTCAAGAAGAAAATTAGGGGAAAAGCTATCAGTTGAGAACACGAGCAAATCACATCAGCTCCAGATATACATAATGAAAGGAGCATATGCAAGGAAACTGCTCCTGCTGTATCTCCAAAGGTCTTCAACTTCTGAACAGGCTCTTCAAACAGTGTGATCACCACGTAAGATCCTCTAGTGGCATTTCTGTGACACAAGGAACAAGGCACAAGCAGTTGATGTCCCTGGGAAGTACAGCTGTACCTTCTGGTGATGGATCTTCTGCTGGTCTCGACACCTGAAGCCTCACCAAGGTTTGTGTCTCACTGACACCTCCACAGAGCTCACTCAGGGAAATATTGATGCCATCCACCTCGGGCTGCTTGACAAGACCAGGCTGGCTCACAGGCTCTGTCACCTGGATTCCCCCTGAGCCCAGGGAGGTCAGGGAGGGAGGAGAGGGCAAAGCACAGTCCATCCATCCTGCCTGTGCTCAGAGCTGCTGGGGCAGTGCCTTGGAAGCATGAACAGAACACAAAACACCTGCTAGAAATGATCCCTACGCCCATGAGCACAATTCTCGGCAGAAATTTATCACCTCTTCCTCCAGAGCAGTCTTGTACATATTTTAAGATATGCTTCTCTGCAGTATTCACTAGTGTAATTCTTCACTTTTTCCTCTTGCTTTTTACCATTTCAGTAGATGGTTAATAAATATCAATTTCTCTCCAACAACTGAGAAGAACCATTCTAGCATATCTCTCAGTTACCCAGAGCTGACTGGAAGGAGAGCCAGGAATAAATGAGATGGGGAATAAGGACAAGAAATCACTTTGTAATTGAAAACTCAGGGCCAAGCAAAATGCAGAATACTCACAGAGCCATGCTAAAAATCAAAGCAGAGAAGAAATGTCTGTGGTCTTTGATTAATATTCTGCATTTGCACATCCAACAGGTTATCCCATATACCTAATTTTAACACAAATCTCTAAAAGATTTAAATTTAAAAATAAATGTGGTACTAATCAAAAACCCTTCCTCACCAAGCCTGTGGCATAGCTTGCACGAAGACCTGTTCCTCCAGAGGGCACAGAATGGAAACTGTAATTGTGTTTAGGTATTGGATGTGTGAGAAAGGAAGGAAAAAATACTGCCAGTTCAATGTGTATGAAGGAAGATGACATGAAAAGAATAAATAGGTTGAAAACTAGAGAGCTCTGAAGTTTTCATCTCGGAAAAAAACTTTATGCAAAATTTTAAAAACTTCTGAGGAACACAAGCAAATGAAGGAATTAATCTCCAGCTGAAGTCTGCATGCTTCTAAAAGAAGGTACCTATTCAATCATCTTTTTCTTAATCAACAGTTTAATACTGTAAACAGCAAACCAGCAGCATGACAAATGAAGTTTTAGAGAGAGCTTCTCCCTGCCTCCTCCTGTGGCACCAAAAGGCAAACAGCTGCTCTCTCTGCCTCGCACACCCCGTCCTCACACTGGCACACTAATGGGTTTTCTGACAAGGCAAACTCTAATATTAGACACTGCTCTTATTAGCTCAGATCAGAGGGTGCTGTTAAACCCTGCAGGTACCACACTCTGCCAAGGTTGCTCTTTATTTCACAAATCATGTGTAATTGCCTCTTTAATATCACCCACTGAATTGAGTTGAACACACTCATTCTCCTCTAAATTCAACATTCACGCACTTCAAACATATTTCATTCTTAAAGAATACTTTTTACAATAAAAATACTTCAAAAGCTTAGAATTGAAGTTATTAGACAATTTACCCCACTGATACCAACAGCAAAGAGACACACAAAGGCAACTCCTCCCATGCTCCAAACAGCAATCACTTTTTCCCTCGCCACATGAAGAAACAGGGGTTCTCTGAAGTGGTTTTAAACCCTTATATTTCAATGAACACTGTGTGATGGATATGGCTGTTATTTGCAACGCCATAGGAGCGTGTTATAAATAAGCCAGTGTTATTTATAAGCAGTGTGTTGTTCTGCACACCAGAGCAGCCCCAGAGGCACAGCATCCCACGGCCAGCTGGCTGTGAGGAAAGGTTTGATGGAATGCTTGCTCAGGCTCAGGCACACGGGTGATCTCTGTCAGGGGCTGCTGGAGCCCGGCAGGAGTCGCGGGTGCCTCGGAGGGCGTCGTGCAAATCCTGAGACCCTCACAGGGGCAGTAAAGGAGATGGGAAACAAGCAGGAGCTGGGCTGAATGCTGCATTCGACATTAAGGAAATTTCTGTGGTGTCTGCTGTGTCGATAGCAGAGCATTTTGAACAGCCCCAGAAATGACAGCCGGTCTGTGCTGGGGGTGGTTAACGCCAGTGTGAAGCGCTCGCTCGGTGTGCACCGAAAGGGGAGGGCAGTTACTCATCACTAATGCTTACTTACACACCACTCTCCCACCAAGCTTGCTAACAGTCTGGCATGTTAATGGATAGTAAGGAAATTTTTTTTCCTCCCTCTTCTCGTCTTTGGTCTTACAGGCTATGTTGGAACCAATTTAATTACTGCTAAATCATCCCCAACAACGCACACCAAGCCTGGCCCTGTATTTCTTCAAGAGGGGTGATTTTATCCCTTAGTTTCTCCTGCTTTTTCACTTATTTACTTTTTAAACAGGAGAGATTACTGTCAAGATGTGTGAGTTTTGTATTTCCCTGCCATTTAGAGATGACATTAGCCTCTTCCTTGCTCATCCCTACTGAAACAATGCTGTCTCCTGGCACATCAACTTTAAAAAGCAAATGCAATTGAAGTTATCACCATGCAGCTCACAAAGAGAGATACCTGCATGATATAATTGATTCCTCTTCTGATCACACCGGTTAACAAAAATAATTGAATTTGGTATCCTTTTTAACACACTCACATATTCTTTTACAATTCCGAGTTGAACATCCTCCCTGCTTTTGTCCTTGGTCTCATTTTCAAAAACTTTTATCTTTAGTTCACCAATCTAGCACAAGGAAGAGACTCTCCAGTCTGGGGAAACTGGGGCACAGACAATTAAGGCAGGAGAGAAGCAGGAGGAAAAATGCAGTATAATATATGCAAATGCAGATGCCTTATGAGGACACTGTTATAAGTAACTTGTTCATGAAACTCATCCACTCAGCAGTGAACAAGTGCAGGGCTACCTTTAGGTTTTCATCCTGCACTTTTCAGCAGTTAATCAGCCCTAAAGCAGCCTCTTAGGTGAGTTCAGCACCACCATCTCCATCTCCCAGGAGCAGAAACTGGTGCCCCCAAGATGGAGTGGTTGTGGTCATCCACCAGTTTAGAACTGGGCTAAAACACAGAGCTCTGAAGGCTCTCTGGGGATCTGCTCAGCGATTAGGTCATTCTCATCAAAACAAAACACCAAAATGTGCACCAGCTCTGTGCAGGAAAGGATCACTGGCAAGGTGCAGCCTCTCCTGAGGACACACAGAGATGGGCAAAGCCAGAAGGAAGCAGTAAAAAGAAGCAGAGATAGTGACAAGTATGAACATTCCCAAAGCACTCCTGTTGTACGTGCTCCAAATTCTTGACATTCAAAAGTCATAAAAGACACCAGGAGATCTAATTCCTTTCTGGTTTTGCAGAAGAAATTATCAGTACCTACCAGAATCAACCAAAATGTGGCTTTGAATTCTAGGAGTCAAAGGGGATATCCAAAAGGTGCTGCTTTGTCCCACTGTGAGATCATCCCATCACCTCCATCCCTCCAGAGATGAAAATAACCAGTTCTACTGTGGCCACTGATGCTTCATCCTATCCCTCATGTGAGCAAAGGAACTCAGAGGAAAAGCTTCTCACTTTCTGCTCAAGTCAGCTTTCTGCTGATGGAGCTTCAGAAACACTTTCAAACCAGTTCTGAGCAAAGGACCAGAGCATTTAGATTGGGAAGGGGAAAAGCTCAAGTTTGAGGTCACAAACCCCACAATGACTTCCAGCAGCACAAAGCCAAAAGCTGCCCTGGAGCTCCATTTCACACACAGGTGAGGAGAGGAGCCACTCCTGATGGCAGAGCCACCAAAAGCCCCATCCTCCAGCAAAACCAGGGCTGCATTCACAGGATCACTCACTGAGCTGCTGAATTTCTATGCAGCAACAGAACCATGTAAGGATCAAATAAAATTAATTCTGTCTAATAACAAATTAATTGTCCATGCCAACCTCTAATGTCTCCATCATCAAATGAATTTCCATGTTATTTACCCACCACAACTTCCCATGGGGAAGGAGGAAGACAGCTGCTTAGATTAAAAAGTGAAACAGAAGAGCCTCCTAGACAAAGAATCTTTTCATTTTCTAAATGATTGCTCTACTCCAAAATGTCTTTGGAGAAATAATTTTTTTTTATTATTCTTTTCACAAAACCAAGATGCAAACCGCCTGATTTGATGCTGCTATTTCATTGTCTCAGAACTGCATGCACCAGCTTCTAGTGGCAAGGAGAGAGAGGCTCATGCAGAAATAATGTTCCCATTACAAGAAAAATAAATTGTCAATAGACCTAAGGAAGTTATTTTTCTCATTTTATATTTTTGAGGCATGGATCACTGTAGTCCTCACCTTATTTATCAACAACAGGAACATATTTAAAGGCAACAAACAAAACCCACTTTATGGGTAAAACTAGGCGAAAATTCTTCCAAAAGACAAAAAAAGTGACATATGCTGTTAGATCCCCACTGCTCTTATTTTACAATCTTATTTTAATGCCTCTAAAACATCAAAAATTGTCCAGTTTGACAACACCACACAGTATCCCTCAAAATCATCATCTAATGAACAAGTTTTTCTTGGAAATAAAAGCGAGCTTTTCCTAACAGCAATATCAATGTTCCATCCACTTAATCTACTGTGATGCCTGAGGACTGCCTAAGCTCAGGAAACCAGCTCTTAACAAAAAGCTGATCCATTTAATCCTGGAGAAGCTCTGGGAAGAGAAAGGCAAAAGAGGAGAAGACAGATTTGGAGTAACTTGGGTCTTTGACCTGATCAGTCCAACAATTCACTGTTTTTGATCAGATAAACAGTGGCAAAAGACACAACAGACCTTTCAGACAGAAGGCAAAGTGCTTTGTCACCCAGCACACAATTCTTATTTGGACAAGGGTTTAAAAGGTTATTACTCACAGGGTTGTCACTGGGTGGTTATCCCATGACGTTGTTATTGTATATTTATATTTTTATTGGGAAATCTTTGCTAGAAGCCAACAGCAGGACTGTGGTCAGATTTACAAGAGTTCCCAAGACCATTGAGTGGTCCTACCAAAATTCTGCCCTCACTGTCCCTACAGCCACAGAGGAAAGCAAAAATCTGTGCAGAGCAGAGCTACGGGGCATGACCCACAAGAAATCTTTGAAAAGCGAGCACGATCTCTCAAACAGATGAAATTTATCCTGGCTGCAATGCCTTTACACAGAGAAGATTAGGAGCAACAGAGTCACTCTTCCAAAGCAGAAACAAAACAACTTTTAGTTAAGAAATGAAGCAGATGGCCTGTGTAGATTAAAGAGAAGGTACAGAGCAATGCACGAGCAAACCGCTGTGCCCAAATCCCACAGTAATTACCGTGGCGGCGTTGGCTCACTAATGATGCTGTGCCTCTGAACTGGGACAAATTAACACAAAGACACACATGCTGCTGACTTGCAGCCCAAGGGAAGGTGAATATTGTGGAGACTCAGACATTTAAGGCAATCACAACAGATTAAATGCCGCAAGGTAGAAGCAGGCGACATGCGGTCCCAAGAGGAAAGGGATACGGGAAAGAATGCGTTCCTCACCTGTCCCAGAAAACAAAATGAAAATGAAAACTGATGTTCTACATACATCCATTGTACAGACCTTTTTTCATCCCACTTGTTTTTCAGTATGTTTACTGTTATTCCATTTCCCTCAAACCCCTGTAAAGGCTGGAGATCAGAATCCCTGTCAATGGGATGGATACTCATGAAGGATAGACCAGCACTACCTGGCCCAGGGGTTGTGTTGGTTCAAGTGTAAACTTCCATAAAGCAAAACTGTTTGAAACTACATCCCCTGCACCGACTTTTCACTCCCAAACATTGTGAGCTGCTAGAGGAGCACATCTGGAGTGGATGCCTAATGAACACTGCAGTTTTCCCCACTGAAAGGAATGGCAGCTAACATCCCATTCCAATAAGTTCAGGTTGTTTAGCCTGTGGCAGCTCATTTTCTTGGACCTCTGGGAATAGAGGTGCAGTTTCCAGTGTGGCTTTTTGGATATTATTGATGCTGACTTTTCTGGGCTTCAAGATATGGCAGGCACTAAGAGTCTGCCTGGACTGGGCCAGTGGAGAGCAATTCAATATTATTTTGTACTTCAGATGATGTTAAGCTAATGAAGGTCCTATTCTTTTTTATAACTCCCCATGCAAATGTTAATTTTTAATAAACTTTGCCCAAGTAGGATTTAAAGCTTATCTCACAAGACATATTTAGAGCAGTGCCATGGTGAAGTAATTCTGGGAAAAAAATATGTACAGCTGAAAATAGGATATTTCTGCATGCTTGCTTCAAAGGCTACCAAGATTTTTTTTGCAGAGACTTGTCATCAGACTAGTCATTGTGCAGGACTGGAATTATTAATTAACAGCTCAAACCTGTGCCTCTCAGGTGCTACAGAGGAACATCATCATCACCAAGAGCTCTGTGCTGCACATCAGTGACAAAGACACCCCCAGTGACATCCCTGGAAGTGCTCATGGCCAGGCTGGATGGGGCATCGAGCAGCCTGGTCCAGTGGAAGGTGTCCCTGCTCATGGAAGTGGTTGGAATGAGTTTTATGAAGTTTTAAGGTTTCTTCCAACCCAAACCATTCTGTCGTTCCACAGTGTGGGAAGGCTGCTGGTAATGGAGAGGGTGGGAAGACCAGGCAGATTTTGTTTAAACATCCCAGGGTTGGAAAGGCTGAGCTGATGCTAACAGCAGCAGTGTCATCAGGCCTGCTCTGGTGACAGGATGGAGCTGCTCTGATGGAAACCTTGCAGAGGCTGCTTAGCACAAGGCAGGCTGGCAAATCAGCAGGAAAGAGGAGCACTGTGCTTGGCTGGGATCCGACTGAAGATGGCTTTTAAAAAGTGCTGTTGCCAAGGGACAACAAACAGCTCGTTACACATCCACGCTCAAGACCCTATAATCAATTCAAAATAATTAAGCTTAATCATGTGAATGGCTGAAGGACTTCTACACGCCATTTTCAAAACCTGTTGAGCATTCTCTCTTCAAATCTCTAACCCCCACAGCCTTGTTTCTGTCCATCAGAAGTTAATTATGGGAGAGAGTTTCAAAATGTGTTAAGAGCTATCACATATCTGGGGGTCATTTGTGCTGAAGACAGGAAAATGCATTAATGGAAGTGGTGCTAGGAACATCTGAGCTTGCTCTGCAGTTCACAGATTCAAGGATACAACTTCTGGCCTCTCTTTTCCATCATCAGAACCATTCAAAAAGCTGAAGTTCAAAAAGCACAGTGTTAACAAACCAGATTTCTTTAGTTCTTTCATTTGCTAGTTTTTATTTATATGTATATAAGACTGTGAGTACTGTGCATCACTTCTTCCCCCACAATACTACTTTTGTCAGCACCTGCATTCAACCAGTCCATAGAAGTTTCCAAGAGGGAAGAAAAATAATGCTGAAGAGCTCTCTCAACCATCAGAATTTACCTTATATTTCACAGCTTTCTCTGGATATCTCATTGAGAAATTAAACCTTTGACTTTGGGAAATGAATCCTTTTCTATGCATGGGTCATCAACAGATGGCAGCATAAAGAAAAGATGCTGCTTCTGAAATATTCATGTTGTTTGCTGCTCTAAGTTGCTACTTTACTTTGTATCTTGAAGGATGACACCCAAAACTTAAAGCCAAAATCTAATTTTGGTTGCAAGATCCTTGGCGTGCTCTATTTAAGCTCCAGAAATCAAAATAACATGAAATTTTCATTAAAAAAAAAGCCACCACACTGACATCGAATTCTTACCTCATTATTTGAAACTCTTTTTATCTATATCTTTAAAATTACCTTCTGCTCCCAATACCCACATCCATCACCAAGAATCACAAAGTCTGAAGGTGAGGATGCAGAATGAAGGGCCTGTGACCCACAAATCACACACACATGGGCACTGGGATTTGAGTTCCCAAAAAAAGATTCATGTTCTCCTCCCAGCAGCATGGAATGGTTGCATTGAGCTAAATATCTTAAAAATCCACATATATACAGGTCCCAGAAAAGGGATGTGGCATAAAGAAGCAAAATCCACATGTAAATGCCTGAAAAAGACTTTTTCCCCCTCAGTTCTTTTCTAGTAAAATGCAAAAATGTGAAAAAAATGTTCAGCCTTAATTGTGAACACTGAAAATATTCATATGGAACCTATTAAACAGATGCCCTTTATGGCTGAAGTGCTCCTGCATGATGTGGCTCCACTACAGTCTCAAAACAGACCAGCTGCTCTGATTGAATAAAGAGATCATTTCTTAGACAGCAAAAGAAATGTGGATCTCTTTCTGAAACAATGTAACAGAAATAAAAATTTCCTTTGAGCATGTGGCAAGATAAAAATTGAAGATTCCACTTGATATACAAAATAGAAACCTCCCTCACACAAAGTACAACATAGATGAATGGCAAAAAAAGTGCACACACACATCACTGATAGGAAAAGCTTGAGAGTAATTCTCTCTTTTTCTTAATGTTTTCATACTTGCCCAAAACCAATATTGAACACATAAAAATCAGGAGTCTTACCATTTGTGTTACAGAGACGAGCATCACAAATTAAAATATTTTACATTTTAAGCATTGGTTGTCACTTCCATTTGTCAGAGCTCCTGCAAACAATGTTGTGCTGGCCCTGCCAGGGACAGGGCATCTGCCCCACGTGTGCCCCACCTTCAGTAAATTCTGGGTGCTCACTGTCCTGTCTGAGCCCCCACCTCAAATTCTCCCAACCACACAGCAGCAGGAATTACTCAGCAGAGATGCTCAAACAGCACTGGTCTCCTCTGGTGTGGGGAGTGAAGAACGAGTTATTCTCTGAATTATTCTGACCTGCACAGGCCTGGGTACCAAGGCTTTGGCAGCATCTCCCCAGACACCAGGGACAGCTTTTCCCTGGTATAGCTCAGGTGACATTCACAGAGGCACAGCAGGGAGGAATCCAGCCTGAGGCTGATTGCACAGCAGCATTTCATCTTGGTCAGCCCACCAGCCTGGCTAAAGAGAGGATTTGGGATATCAAATACAAGAGAAAACCTCAAACACCCAAACCCCAGAGTGTCTCTGGCCTGACATCCCTTTCAGAGCATCTTTAAAGGAAGCTGTGCTACCAAGGCAGGAGCAAGCAGGGGATCAGTCGTGGCTTTTTCACTGTGGGTGACCTTCTCCCCCCACCTGCCCCCAAATGAGTCTCCAAAAAAGGTTCTTTTCCCTTTCCCTCCTCTTTTAACTCTTTCACAAAATGTCACATTGATTTTCAAGGCCAAAGAACAGCCACCTGACATCTGAGAGTAAGACCATCATGTTTTCCACTAGGAAAACCACAAAAGGATAAAATGAAGAGAAAGGCTAAGAGCTGTTCCACAAAGGTCACATGGAACACAGGGACTCCAGCCCGTGCTAAGGGCACTTTGGGTTTGCCAAGCCACTCACTTTGCATGTCACCTGAGCACTGGGGAACAAAAAACTACAGAAAGCAAATCTGTCTTTAACTGCCCTTGGCCCTTAGAAGCTTAATTACCTTCAGCCTGCTCAAACTATCTGCACTACCCTCAGCAGCTGACAAAACTCTTTACCTGTGTTCAACAATACAGATGGCTTTGATAGTTTTATTTAAAAATGCAGACAGCAAGGTTTCTCATTTTCCTAAAGCATTAAACTCCCTCTTGAAGTGTAACCTGAGATCAATTTTATTTCATCTGTTTGTAGCAGTTTTAATAAAGTGTTAAAATGAAAGATATTGAGAAATTACAGGAGAAAATAATCCTCTGCAATAATGTGAAAATGGAATGGGCAAATAATAATGCAATTGGAGCAGAAAACTATTACATCCACTCTCACTTTGCTTCCATGCTGAGCATCTCCTTTGCTTAATCTTTCTAAGAGGAGGCAACAGCAGATGCCAGTCCCCACCAAAGTCTCTGCTCCCAGGTTTGTACTCCTAGTAAAACTACTCACTACTTCTGCAGGAAGGAAAGAACTTTCCTCTTTAGAACAAGATAGAAAAAAAAAAACCCAGTTAAATCTGCCTGTTTATGAAACTTCTTATGTAAAGACACTATAGTGAATGAAGTATTAAATTATGCAGTGTGAGATGTAATGGAGTGAATTATATTCAGTAAGATCACACATTACTGAAAATATGCAAAAAGCTCTGCTGCTGGCTTTCAGTTGTCAAGCTACACACACGTACATACATATTATATATATACATATATATATATTTTGGTCATCTCATTATTTTCTACTGTCTCCATGTGTGATAACACGCCCAATGCTGACACTTGTCCTATTCTCCCTGGAAGACCCTACATTAGCATGTAAATAGCTGGCAGATAGGAGGAAATGAAAGCAAGGAATAGCTCTTTAATTAACTTTAATCCTCTGAAAATCCATACAGCAATCTGTTCTGACAGTTTTCTACACAAGATCTTCTTAGGAGGTCCCTGAGTGCTGCCTGAGGATCACTGCCAGGCTGGAACGAGGAGGAAGAGCGAACAAACCAGTTCTGGAGACAACATTTAGGCATTTTTCTGCTATTAAACGATGACTGGTGGCTGCCATCTGGCATTATCAGAGCTGTCATTAGGCTGCCTCTGGATGGGAAGCAAAGGGATGCCACGAGCAAGGCTGAGCACACTTCCCACCCGTCTGACAGCCAGAGCAGGAGCACAGACATGGAGCAGCCTGCTCTGGCTCCCCACACCACACAGGCTGCACAGCCCTGCCCTCTGGCACAGCTTTTCTCAGCTCACACAACACCCTCAAGGCTGAAGGGCAATGAGGTTTCCTTGTTAGAAGACTTGAATCAGCACCCAGCAGTACCCAGCCCTTCAATCCTGAACAGCAAAAAGGCTGACAGACTGCAAAGGAGTGAGCTGAAATCCTTCCTCAATGGCTTACAGCTTCCAAATGTGACAAGTGGTATTCATAATCCTCTATTAAAAAGAAATTTCAAACAAATTTTTGTGTGGGGAAAAAAAAAAATCTAAGGATAAATGGAAGGAGATGCATTGGAACAGCTTTTGGCAACACAAGATTGTCAAAGAACTCCTACCTGCAGTTTAGATTTAGCTCTGGAAATGGTCTAATAAGTCCCACTCCTATAAATTCACATTATCCTGCTAAGTATAAAGACTGCATGTCATCACAATTCCCCCACAATATTATTAATGCTGTAATATCATGAGCAGACATCTCACTTAATTCATCACATCAGATTCCAGGGCTAAAACACAAAGAGAAGATCCAGCATGGCAACTTCAAAAACTTGGTGACTGGTAATGCTCAGAAGAATGCATCCTTTTATGAATATGTGAGCATGAATTTCAATAAAATGACCTTTAACACAGCAGATTCCAGCTGAAGAAAGAAGGAAATCTGTGCTGACAAATAAATTACTTAAGATGAAGGTGCTCCTTCTAAGATTTACCTTACACAGACTAGTCCTTGTACACACTGATCACAAATCCTCTTTAAACTATGCCCTACTTCCTGCAGCTCTGAGAAGTTCTGTTCTAACCTGATCTAAATCTTCTAGACTAAAAAAACACCATAAAAAGTGCCCCTAACAGCTGTGAAGACCAAATCAAAGGTGAAATTGGAGTAAGTTCATGAAAACATCATAATCACATCCAGGACTAGTTAGGAGATTGCTCTTTGGCCATCTGGCAGCAGTACCTGGCACAGACAGTGCCTGAACTATGGTCTCAGCTGATCTGGCAGCTGATTGCCTCCCTGGAAATAAATATGCAGCCACCAACCAGGATGTTTCATAAAATGAAATAATATTAAATAACTCAAATAAATAACATTTAATAATAAATTTTAAAGGGGTGAGAAAGGGCGGAGAAAAATCCACCAAGTAATACCCCAAATGAGGTATAACAGATTTGAAATCTCCACCTGATCCTGGAGAACAGGACCAGCCAGCTCCATATACTGCACATTTCTGATTCATCTTCCAGAGAGCCAGGAGTGACAGCAGCTGGGATCCACTCACACCTTCCTGGAAGCACAGTGATTTGTTTACTCACTGCAACACTGTTAAATCTCACGGGATATTCAGGCACTTGTACAGGGAGAAGAGAATGAGCAGCTCAGAAATTGCTTCTTGCAATACGTGAACTCGCAAGAGTATCTCATATCTCTAACAAAATTTGAGATAAAATAGATTTTTTTTAACATTACCAGTTTCATAAAGATGCAAACAAATACAAATACCAAAACACTGAAAGTCACGATGTTTGCGTGAAGCAAGAAAAGGTCATGTAAATGTAAAACATAATGAAGAATACCAAGTAAATAAAAGCCACAGCAATAATATTAATTTGTATTTTAAAAGGCAGACAAATTTCAACACCATGAAAACATAAAAGCCCAAACAAAGCTGAAATGGGCAGCTCCATGTCCAGGACAATCCTTTGAGTCTATCAGTGGCTGTAGCTGCACACTCTGACCCAGCAAAGATCCAGGCTCCAAAAAGAATCATCACAGCTCCTCTGCTCTCTTTTATCCAGAGACCTGTGATAAAGGCAGCTAAATGCTTCAAGAAATTAAACTGCACTAAGAAGATATAATAATAATCTCAAAGCTGGATATTCACCCAAGACCAAAAAATAACGAAGGTGTTAACAGACAAAAGGAATAAAATGATTTATCATTAAAAATGGCTATCCTATTGGAGATACCAGACTGCAGACATCCTCCTCTGTTTTGAGAGCAGAGATAAGGTTGTTCTGGGAAATTAGAGTCATTGGCAAGGAAGTTTCACCTGAACATTAGGAAAATTAGTTAAGAAGGTTTAGAATTCAAAGCATCTCTTTGAGTCAAGCGTAACAAGATAAAATAGAGATAGATAAGCACAAGCTTTTGTGAAAGTAATTTAAACTGAACCAGTTAACAATTCTTTGAGAGAACTCACAGGAGAGAGCAGCAGTGAACACAGGGTTTGAAAGTCTGTTTAAATGACCAAGCATCCCTGGGTTTTCATCATTATGTGAGAGTCAAATAGCAGCTGGTAGGAGCTGGCTGGTGGAGGAGCACAGCACCCCTCCCTTCCATGGAAAGCAATTAGCAGGAGGCTGCACTGAGGATTAGAGCCAGAAGTTTCCTTCAGGATCATTATTAGCATAGTGGAACAAGGGCAAGCAGCAAGATGTGAGCTGACAAGATAAAATATTAATGTCAGCAGAGTCTAGAGACAGGGGTGAGGCATTCCAGAGCACCTAAAAATATCAATAATGACGGACGAGCAAAGGCTGATAAACAGCCTGAGCAAAATCACACATGAATGTGAGTTAATGCAGAGGGGAAGGAAAAAACTTCAAATTTCAGAGTGTGCACACAAACAGCTTTTACACCACAACCTCTCAGGGATTTGATTTTGACAACTTTGGAAGCTATGACATCCCTAGGGACATGCCAGCCAGACAGAGCCCACGGAGAGGAGGGAAGGGACTTCAGCCATAAACTCCACAAACAAAACCACTTCAGCAACACAGCTCCAGGAAAAAAACAGATCCTTGTACTAACACAGGCTCACCACAATAGTACCAGATGCTTCCAGGATATGACAAGACTCAAAAGATGTAGAAAAACCAGTGAAATGCTGAACACAACAGAGCAGGCAGTGTCAGGTAACACATACACATGTGCTGCAGCAAAGGATTTGCCACCTGAGGGAAGGTCATTGTCACACAAGTAAGGCACAGAAAACTGCAGTCTGCACTGAGGGACTTAATAAAAAACCTAACATTCTCAGAAGGAGATACAATAAAGCTTTCAGAGCTCCTCCACACCACTCCTGTTTGACTTGGGCTCAGGTCTTCAGTTATTTCACCCAAGCATCTCTGGTCCCTATGCTCTTTTACAACCGAGATAGCAGTGCTTCCCCACCTCACAGGAGTGACAGAAGGAAAAAAGCAGCTCTAGACATCGAGTACTGCTAAAATGTGAGTGACAGTGTCATTCAGGTTCCCAAAATAGACAGTATTTAACCTTCATTAGTTGCTAAGAGCTCTCGTAAGTCTACCAAGCATTGATACTCAGATATTTATAACACATTTAACTCCAGACCAAGTCCCAGCACAAAAAGGAGACAGGACAGGCAATCTATCAAGAAGGTTCCTCGCCCTCCAGAGTTCCTTATCACTACTTCTTGGGGGGAAAAAATTGCCAGGAAAAAGAACTCATTGGTCTGGATGAATAATCCTTGTAAGTCCCAGAGCTGTCCCTGGGGAGAGCAGCAATCATGCTTTTTACATCTGAACAATGCAGCAAAATGAGAAGATACCATTTTTCTTAAGTTGTATTTGCATGAAGAATATGAACTCTGTAATTTGAGTTTAATGATATTAGCCATCCTTTTAGCATATCGGAAGTTAATTACAAATCAAAACTTTTGATGCAGACCATTAGGCACCCGTTCATCCGCATGGAGGCAGAGCCATGATCCCAGCACAGAGAGGCAGCTGAGGAGGAACAGCTTGCAGGTTCTGTCAGCTGAAGAACATCCAAAACACATGGAATTCTGCACACAGCCAAAGTACGACCCCCTGCCCACCAGTCAGGCTTGGCAGGAAGTTCTTTATCTGTTGTTATTACGAATTCAACTGGATACGCCTACTTGGATGTTCTGGCTGCAGTTAAAGATCCAGTTCCTTCAGTGGAGCAGTTTGGCACTGAAACTAAGCCTGTGAAACTGCTGGCTGATGAGGGGCAACAATCCCACATCCCTGCTCCCTCTTCTTAAAGGACAACTAAGCAGAAAAAAACTACCTCTGCAGAGGGAGAAGTAGTGAGGACATAAACACTGACAAAAGAGCACCCCAAACTCAGCCTAGCTAGGTGAAGTTTAACAAGAACTCATAAAGTCACAGCATTTTGGTAGGAGACAGATTTAGGTGAGTCAGCTTAAGCTGGCTGCTTGGAGGATTCAAAAAATTCCTTACGTTAGGGAGTGAGCCCCAACAGAGGACACAGCTCGATGCAGAAAATGCACCAACAGCTGCAGCAGAAGGAGCCTCAAAACCTCTGAGCTCACAAATCCACGCACAGGCAGAGAGGAAAGCGAGGCAGGGGAGGTGTGCACATTTAATTACTTCTGCATTTCTGGTTTCCTTGTGTTATCTGAAGGAAAACATCAGATCCAGAACACGTGTTTCACACCCTTCAGCTTGCACACGCCCCTAGAGAGTTAAACTATAAACCTGGCTATCGTTTACAGCTCCTCAGAATCCCATCTAGGATGTTTTCAAGGAATTCAGCAGGGCTTTTTTCTTCTCTTTTATGCAAGTAAAAAGCCAATATTGGAACGCAAGGGCTACAAACATAGCCTCAGGTTAACACCACACATGACAAATTCATGTGCATAGATATTACATAAGAAACACGTTGCCTCACACAGAAGGAGGTTAAATAGCTTTCTGGGGCTTTTAAAATAACTTCTTTGGTGGAAAAGATTTCATTTAAAGCTGTTAAAGTGTGATGACCGTGGCTCCATTATGAAGCACTCACTGAGCCACCCTGTGACCTGCACCTCTGCCACAATTCCAGCACAGGGAGAAAGCAGAGTGAGAGGATGAGCAGAATGAGACACTCAGCATGTCCTGCTGTGCCCCACGTGTTCAAAGATGAGATGGCCACTAAGCTGAGTAGTACTTTCCTGCACAGGATTGTTTAGAGGCACATGAAAGCAGGCAGCTCCTGGGAGAAGGCACCTGGGCTTTCAGCACAGCTGGATGGGACACTGAGGCAGAGTAGGAATGTGCAGCTGCTGCTGTTCCCCAGTGTTCAGGGAGAACAAGGAATGGCTCTGAGAAAACTAACAGCTCTGTGGTTTTAAATTGGGAGGGTAAACAGAAAATAAACAGATTATTTGCTTGGCATTTTGCTAGAAGCAAACAGAAGAGCTGAGATTTACTTAAAGGACTGGCAGAGCGAACCAGAGTTGGGGAAAAAATGATTCCAGGGTGATCTCTCCAAGCACTGAGGTAGCAGAGGACAGCCCCAGTGCAGCCCTTGGGTGGGGGCTTTGGTCCATGCAGGCTGAGCCCCTCTAGCCTCATGTGCAGAACGAACAAGAGGAAAAAAGGATAATGAATAGAGATGCATAGTGAAAACAGGGAGAAACAGAGTGGGAGAGATGTCACTGGAGCCAGCATTGCCTCTTGATCATGTTTACTTCACGCAAAAAGTCAAGAATTCTCTTATAGGGTGATTTTCACTTTAAAAAAAACAACCCTGAATGGTTCACAAGCACTTTTTTCCCAGCACCAAACCTTATATACACTATCATAATAAATATCTTCACATTGGAGAGGGATAAAAGGCATTTTGTTTTGATTTCATTATATCTCCTGAAATTGCTTTTTTCTTTCTGCGTTTTTTTCTTGTCATTCAGTCGTGGTGGCCCTCACTGAGGGATAATGCAATAACACTTCTGACAAGGTCAGCTTTCCAATAACTTTGCAAATGGCATTTCCCAATGACAAAACAAGCACAGCTTCTCCTCTCCTTGTAATTAATATAATAGAAATGTCAACCTGAAAAGTTGGTCTCCAAAAGTAGTATGTTATCAACAGAAAATTAATTTATTAAAGCCAGAAAGTGTTTCCTTATCTGCAAAGCTGAAAATACTATTTACAGAGCAGAACTCCTGTTACAAGAATAAAACATAAAACTTCTGCAGCTTATACATATGCCTGAAAAAGCAGCAACTGAGGAGTTAAATTGCTTAAATTTCTAATTCAGACACTAGATCATTTTGGGAGCTGCACACTTCTTTTGCAAATGCCCTGTAGAAGCTGTGTGCACATCCTGAAAGAAACATTACTCCACAACCATGTTTATCTTTAATTTAATCACGAGTTCCATGCACAGAATGAGTCTTCCAGCTCCTCTCCCACCCATGTAAGCAATAACAAGCTGTTGGTCTGGGACCTGCCTGTAACCCATCTCCCACATGAGGCAGGGAAAAACGGGTGTGGGAGCAGGGACTCTTCCAGCTGCTTCTTCCACTGGAGAGAAGACTCTGCTGCTCCAAGGGAGTGAGAACATCTCCTCTCCCTGAAGGGGGAATGAGTTCTTGGCTCTGTCCCATGAAAATGAGCCCAGGGGCTTCAGGCACAGCCCACTCCAAACCCAGCAACTCTACAGGCAAGCAGGTCAAAGCTCTCCCAGGACCTCCTGTGTGTCGTGGTCTGAACCTCTCCTTCAACCCTCACAAAGACAGGGAGCCTCGAGTCCTGCCATGCATTTCTTTCTATATTTAGATTTTACAGCTCCTTCCAGGCACTCAGGACAGGCAGACATGAGCTCCAGCAACAGCAGGGGAAGTGTGCTCACATCTCAGGAGGAAGCAGACAGGTGGGGGAAGAGCATCCAGCTGCAGCAAAACTACACATCCTGCACATGAGAACCAGCAGAAGGCACATTTTGCTGTGAAAAATATTTGCCACTGATGTCAAAGCCAGCCCCTCGGGTTCCTGCAGCTCCCAGGCACGAGATCAGCACAAACCTTCTCAAACACTTGTAGGAAAGTGAAAATGCTCCACCCTTTGAGCAACTTTCACTTTAACCACTCAGTCTGACTTCCTTGCACACAGATTTGTGGCACACAAAACAATATTGATTAAAAGACCAAGTAGGGTGAGGTTTCCATTTTCCCCAGTGTTGCTCCAGGAGCAAGTACCTGGGATGATACTACACTGGAACGAGCCCATGGCACTTTGCACACACCCAACACCGTGGCAAACTAAGGAAACATCTGCTGAAATCCTTGGATTCTACTGCCCAAGGAAAGTGAGGAGATGCAGACATAGACAGACATATTTAAACTTTACTCTGGCCATGCTTCCCCATGCTTAAAAAGCAGCTTGGATGCCCCACAGGGTTATAGGACCTTCCTAAAACAACCTCTACAAATCAGAAGACTTGTGAGATGTGATCTCCTCCTCCTGACAGAAAGCAAGTTCAACATCATCTTGATGTGCAAAAAGCATATCCTCTTTTCCTGTCTCATGCTCACACTTCACTTGCTGATTCCTTTTTAAATTCTTGACTTCAAAAAGGCACTGATCTTTCTAGGGAAATCCTGAAGCTCTGGATTCATACAGACAGAAAACCAAGCCTCGGCTCCCCCACCCTCCCAAACTGGTTACACCTGAACAGGCAAGTTTACAGTTAATGATTCTCCACAGGTCCTGCCCCACATAACACTAAAAAAACCCAGCAGCTGTTCTCTATAGTGAGAAACTTGTAACATAATAATCTCATTACATCAATCAAAATTAATTAACTGAAACTACACCAATTCTTCAAATTTTCTATAGCTTCTATTAAACAGTTGTTGACTCCATCTGAAATACCACCTAAACAAATGTGCTCATAAAAGAGGGAACAGTACATTTCTCCTCAATGCAACAAATCATGGGTCAGAGACCATTTCCAAGATGCTTTGTAAAACCTCATTTGACTTCTAATATATTCATCAATTTAAGCAATGCTTGACCTGAGATGTTGTGAACACACATTGAACAAAATAGTCAGTGTTGCATGATACTGTGCCAGGAGCAATCCAAAACTCCTCAATTCTCCAGACAGTCCTTCAGTTTTATAAAGATTTTGGGTCTTCATTTGAAAGGATGCTCTGACTGGTGTCTGAGTGGTGCAGCTGTTCTTACCAGAGGCTTCCATCACATGTTGAAATAAGCTACTGTGCAATTACTTAATTATCTCTCTCTCTCCTATCCTTAAAAAAAAAAAAAAATCCACTGCAATTCAACTTGAAGCAAACCCAGTTAATCCAGTTTTATGGCTGAGAATTAAAACAGAGAGAAGTCAGAGATTCAAAGCTGCAGTTCCTGTGGCAATGCCACCACTCTAAGAGGCAGCGAGATTAATGCCTTCAAACCTTGAGTATCCAAGGAACAAAGAACTGCAAAGAAAAAATAAAATAAACCCCATTTTGTGCAGCTTAGCCTTGCTGGTGTTTCAGAGCCTGCTGCTCAGAAATCATAAGCCCCTTCCCTGTCCCTGGATGCTGCCCAAGCCCCTGCCCAGCAGTGAGGTTTGTTCTGCCCGAGTTGCCCCAACAATCACTCCCTCATTCCACCCATCCATCTTCCCTGCCAGACCTGCTCAACCATCCCTCATAATTCAGAGCTGAGGAATAAATGTTACAGCACACGCATCAAGGGAACTATAACTTTGAATTACCTGACCTGGGCGAGTTTAAATTCTCAGCCATAACATTGGATTAACCTAATTTCTTTTTATTGAATATTTTACCTTTAGAAGTCCTACAGCCCTTTCTCTCAGAGAAATATGAGAACTGAAGGTCATATAAATTCTTTTATGGGTATATTTCTAATTTTCATAAACTAACCTCTTAGCGGTGAGCATTAATATCTAGTGGGGGCAGAACAAAGCAGAATCCAGCCAGTATTCTGGGGAAAAAAAAAAAAGATCACATTTCTATTGTTCTTCGCAAATACCTCATAAAATAACATAACTTTTAACTTTGCTGCATACTCTGAATTGTTATAAAAATTTAAAAAACTCACTGCTCTAATAGAAGCTATGTCAGAGATAACATCAATAAGAATACAGAGGCTGTCCTTGTGCCTCCACCTCAAATACATCAGATACAAAGATAATAATGAACTCTGTATTTTTATCATTGCCACGTTTACCAGATACATAATAAGGCAAGAGAAAGAATTACACAAAACCGATTCCCAGAATCACTTTCAGACAATTTTTATGAGCTCTTTTATGCTTCTAAAAGGGAAAGGGAAGCAAGGCCCAGGGGCCAATTCATCTTCTGCCTCCAGGCTGGCCATTTGAACTCACCATCTCCACGTGGAGAGCCCTCAGGTGACAAAGCTCAATTCCAACAAAGCACATCACCTGCCTGCCTCCACGGGACAAATCCCTACAGGCACACAGAGTGCAATACCCAAAGTCAGGGAAAAGGCAAATTTATCCACTAGCTACGGGGAGTTAGGAGAAGAGACCCAGAGCAGAGGCTCTCACTGGAGAGGGTGCAAGAAGGGCAGACTGCAGTGCCCACAGCCTGGAACAGCTCCCACCTCTCAGAGCCAGAGGTACCTCTGACAAATGCAGACTGGCAAGGGAAACTAAGGCAACCCTTAGGCTTTGAAAAGTCATTTTGGAGCAGGATAAGGAAGTGAGAACTCAACGACTCTGCTACTTTCTTCATGGAGTTAAAAGTGAGCAGTAAACTTATGACCAAGTTAGGCAAAGTAAGGAACAACGGCAAGAAAGAAAAGCAAGTGAAAGAAAAGCAGGCACTGCTCTGGGAGCCCACACCAGCACAAACACATTCTTCTGACCTTCCTAAACCTGCACATCTCACTTGAGCAACAGTAACATTTTCAGGTTTAATTTAAAGACACTTCCTCCTCCCCAATGGTCTTTGTGCACTGCTTCAACGCTGCTGCAGCCAGTCCCTCCTACAAACACATCGATCCCAGCTTTCCTTGTTCATTCTTTATGGAGAGATTCTGCAATTGCATCAGTAAATGATATTAGCAGACCTCGTGAAACAACCTGTTTCAAAAGAAAATGGCTTGTACTCATTTTATTCTGGAAGACAATTGCCATTTGCTTAATATAGCCATGATATTTTACTGAGGTAATTATACTCTTAGCTATCAGTAACAATTAAACCCTTAGATTGAGGTTGCTTAATAAAGGTCTCAAAATAAATAACACATTCCAAACACAGTATTTTAAAATGTCAAGCATGCAAACAGGATCTTGTAATGAACATAACGAAGCATCTAGTATAAATCAGCACAGAGTTAGTTTGCCACTGCACAAGTGTCTGCAAGAATTGCCGTTGGAGTATTGTGGGATTGTGCTCAGAAAGCCACAGAAAGGGCAGTGCTGCAGATGAAACCATTTCAATAAATACCATGGCTGGTTCATGACAAAGCCAGGGTGAAGCCATCAACACTGCTGTGCTTCTCCAGGGGCAGGGCTGAGTGACTTGGGGAACAGCCGAGGCTGAAAAAATTTGTATTTGTTCTTTTGTATTCCCTGTAGCAACTTCCTTGAAAACTGGAGTTAGGCCGTTCCATTAAAAGCTAAATAAAACTCAGAAGCAGACAAATTAGAGGGTACAGACAGAGGGGAAAAAAAAAAATCACTTTCAGACTCTGAGATCTAGAGATGTTTGAAATCAGGTCAACAGATCCTAGCAGGCTGTTAGGTATGGAAGGTAGAGCATGATTTAAAGGTCCTCACAGTGCAGACAACAGGATGATTAAGAAAGGTACAGCAGACCAGCAATACACGTGAAAAAAGAAAAATTAAACAGGAAATGTGTTGTCAGAACACCTACTAGTGGAGTTATCTGGAGTTATACTGCAGGCAGAGTGGGACAGCAAGTTACCCCCAACACTGCTGCGTGTGGAGGCAGCTGCCTGAGCTCCAGGAGGTGGTTAAGTGGATCAGGACTAAAACATGACACAGCAAGTAACCAGAAAAAGCTACTAAAAACAAACAAACAAAACAAAACCCCAAAAACAAACAACACAACAAATTTGGGTTAAAAAAACCAAACCAAACAAAGAAACAATGCAAAAAACTGTGTTAAAATAACTCCTCAGAGAACTCCATTTCCCTGGAGCGCTTTCCACCACATAGTCAGAAAGCAGTCAGAGACCAACAAAAGCAAAGTGTGATAGTTCCTCAAGTCCAACAAAGAATGTCTGTGGAAGGAGTCACCAAACTCAAATCCTGCTTTCTCCTCACAAAACTCAGCACCCTTTATGCAGTAACCCAGACACTCCTGTGGAAACCACAAACATGAAGCCCATTAACCACCCTGCCTCAGACTGAACTCAGGAGCATTTTAACACCAGCTCAGGGCAGAAAATTATTCATAAAAGCACCTACCTCACCTCTGACCTGTTGGTCTTCATTCTTTAAAAAAGGCACCCCACAAGAGGGGTCTGGGAATTAAAATTGATGATGCTACTGGTTACTAAAGATTAAAATTCAGCAGTGACCTGTTCTGAGCCCCTGCACTCCACAGGCAGCAATTCTCTTTGCCTCTTTCCCACACCTGTTAATGATCTTCTGTCTCCTTCTGCTATTATCCTCCTCCACCCCCAACTACCAACCACCTTGTGAAATTATTTAACTGATTAATACAATCAAGTTGAAATTAGAGAGACCTGTGCTCAATCTAAAAGGCAGCTGAGTCTCCTTCAAACACAGAGTGTCTTGTCTCCCTCTCCTCAAGGATGGCCCAAGGAAGCACTCACAAAAGCTGCCTTGCTTAATCACTGAAGAGGGAGATGTGGAATCACCTTAAAATGTATTTATTTGCCAGTCAGAAAAAGGAAGGTGACTTCCCAGAGTCTATAAAAACCCACAAAGGGCAGACACAGTGAGCAGAGGGAAAGTTTTGGGCAGGGTCAGGCTGACAGCACTGAACCAGGTGTGGAGCAGCAGCACAGCTGGGGATGAACCTGCCACAGCACTACTGGAATGACATCCACAGAAGCATGGAAAGGAAGGACAGAAAGAAGGAAAAGAGCCAGGGAAAGCACTGGATACTGCTCACAGCTGCCCCAAGGCCAACTGTGCTGCCTGGATGCAGAGCACAGCTCGGGGTGTGATGCCCAAAGGGCTCTCACAAGGATCTGCTTGCCAAAGAGCCTGTTTCTAGTGCTGCTGAGTGCAATACTGACTGCTGTATTTACAACTTAATGCACACATATCCCAGGAAAAGGGTTAATTCACCTTCTTTGCTGCACACCCAGAACTTTAAGATCTTTTCTTGTGCTTTAAAATCATCTCTCTATCACTTCAGAAAAAACATCATGCAGGACCCAATATGACAGAGCAACCATGAGCATCATTTTAAATCTTTACTGATTACAAAACAAAGCAGATGGCAAATCAAGTCATGAACTCTGCATCTGCCATGCTTAATGAACAGTTTAATTACCTAGTCCCATTTCTGATGCATTTTTGCCATTCTCAGCTCTGGGAGTCACTAATACACTTCACACTGACTGATATCTCCAGGAACATGTGGTATCAGCAGTCAGCTGGAGTTGGTTAATCAATACTTGTTTAATCTCTAACTTTTATGGTGATGGCCTAAATTATGTCTCAATAGAAACAGATTTTCTATCATATCACATGATCTGGTTGAGTGCCCAGGAAACAAAAGGGAATTTTTCAGTCTCTTCTCTGGGCAGCAGAGTACCCAAAGGCAGATAAGTGCACAGACAGGAAATAAACACAGTGAAACAACAACATCCAACACAAGCAGATTAGTTGAGTCCTTGTGTTATGCCTTATATGAGAGCAAGGGCTGCAGTTATGGCAGTGTGCATTCATAAAGCCCACAGTTTTGGGAACAAATTGGACTAATTTGGAATAAGTTACAACAAGTAACTGAAATTGGGCTTCTCGTTTGAGTTTTGAGCTTTTTTTGAGCTTTCTGCAAAGGATCATGCCCTGGCTGCAAAAAGCAGGGCATTTTCTCTCTGGTCAAACCTGCAGTGTATGGGCTGATCCCACACACTCTACAGCTTCTTGCAGGAGTTCTTCTGGGCACAGAAGGAATCACTGTTTTCAGGAGGCACTGAACTGAACATGTGCAGGGGAAGAGGCTCCAGGTCTGAACCCTGGCAGCAGGAAAGGAAGAAACTCAGTAAGGGCTGATCACAACCAGGTAAAATCACTCGAGGAGAAGAGGAGATGACAGCAAACCTCTGGCCCTTCACATCAGAGGGCTTTGGGAGCTTTGGAGTGGGCCTTTACTGCTGTTCTCCAGCAACATTTCTGCTGCACAGGGCCCAGTTGTGCCCTCTGGAAACTGCCCTCCTGAAATAAATAACCAGAGCTGGCTTTCCATGAAATACTGACTCAACCACCTGCTTACACTCAGATAAGGATTTTCAGAAAGGGTCTTTCATTTTAGGAGCCTCTATGTCATATAAAATTTCCTAAGAGATTCCAATTTTAGCCATTCAGTAGCAGGATTGACTGTTTTTAACAAGCCCACTTCATAAACAAAGACCAGGAGTTGTGTGCAAAGCTCTCAGAAAAAGAGAAACACTCGAAAGCTTAAGGACAACACAAAAGTCAAACACAAAACTGTGTGAGTAAACATGGCATTGAAAGCAAATACAGCAGTAAATCAAGCAGGCAAAGGGGCAGAGGTGGACTAGGTGTTTCCTCAGCATTTCAGGTATCTCCCAGTACTGCTGTATCACAGCTACCTCAGGTACTAAAGCAAAGATGAAAGATTTTCCCAAAACTCTGAGCTAAGGGAAAGCAAAAAGCACGACAGACAGCAAATCCAGCCAGGCAGATCTCTGAGAGAGAGAGTGAATCCATCCCTTCAAGCATCAATTTCTGTTTCATCACCTTAAGTGAAGGGAGTGACACTCCAGGAGAAACCTTCCAGCCATCACTGTCGAAAGCCTCGGTGGTGTCCTAATCTAGCTTTATGTTTCACTGAAAACATGCAAATCAGAAAACTTCAGTCCTGCCCTGATTTACAAGGGCTTATGGGACAAAAGGATCAACCAACATGTTCTGAAGAGCAGTTTGTGAGCAGGAATAATCAGGATGCAGCTCCTCCAGCAGCCCCCACTCAGCAGGGGAGTGGATGGGGCTGGACCAGTGCAGAAACATCCAGAGACTGGAGAATGCTGCTCCAGTCTGCCAGGGAGGAGAGATTTGGAGGGATGCACTGAACTGTCCCAGACTGACAACTGTGTCATTTCCAAGCAGTAAACCAACTGGAAAGGCCCAAGTAAGATCAAGAAAGCCCAAAAGAAGCAAATGAGGCAAGGAAGAAAGCAATGGACAGAGAGGTTAAATGCACTGAGATGGAAATACAAGAGCAGCCAAGACAGACAGAGATTGTGGCAAGTAGCAACTGAGCACGGCTGACAAGTGAGACTGGCAGTCTGTAAAAGCCACAAAATATTGCTTCAGTCTTGGGGAAAAAAAAATCAGTATCCATAGCAGTGAGAAAGAGTCAGACTGGCAAAGCAAGTACCCCCTGAAGAGAGTACACTTACCACTGAAATATTTGGTACTGCTGTTACCAAACAAAAAACAACTTATTGTTTTCTGTTCATATTTTAAAACATATTCTAGGACTAAGACTTCCAGGTTCCAGTCTGAGCCCAAAGAGAGGAAAACTGTTACAGCATTAAACTTGCACTGTTGAACACCTCTGAGCCTTTCAGGCCTTGGTTGCTCAGCACACAGGAACTGATTCACTGCCCTAACAGAGGGTCAAACATACACAAATGCAGAAGTCATACTATCAAAAGCAATAGCATTTCAATCATATACATAATACTCTCCCCCAAATTAGATTTTCACAGTCCTATTTAACAAGACAAAGACTGAATAGAGAGAACTCATCTTTTCCTTTCTCAAATGACATAAAAGCACACTACAGTACTGATGCCACTAATTAGATGATTAAATACCATTCTAGGTGATATGCTTTCAATGTAAAATAATTATTTTTGACAGGAAATGTATTTGCTCAATCTCATTTTAAATCACAATATCATACTTTTTTAATTAAATGAAATTCTTTCTCCTGATTTTGCATGAGAAGAGCAACCAGCAGGAGAAACAATGCTGAGGATAGATTGTCCAAGTACCATAATGCATGTACCTCTTCACAAAGGACCCCAGCGTTCTCTGGATGGAATATAAATTTTCAGAGAACAGCAAAGTCTTTATTCCTTCAAAACAGGTCAGTTGAGGAACTACTGAGCACACTGAAAACCTCCCCTGTCAAAACACAAGTTTATTTGCCATGGTCTGATGAAGAACACTTCCAACTTTTCCTATGCTCCTCTTCAGGGGGAGCACAGCAAAGAAAGGAAAGGTTTGTCTTTCCAGATAAATCAGGGTACAATCCATCACGTGACAAAGTAGTGTTGTGGTTTTGTCCCCTACTTAAAGAAAAGTAATGATATTTTTGTGCTCTATGACAAAAAGTGTTTCTGCTGAGCACTGGAAATAAGTTAACAAAGGGAATATTTTAGAAACCATCTGAGAAACTTCCTTCAGGGCTGAGCAGTCCAGCACAATGCTAGACAGCTGAAAAGGTTATAAAGACAGGTTTTTTATAGGGCTCAGTATGCACCTGTGTCTTACCCAGCCATGGCAGTCCCAAACAGAGCACTAGAACACTACAGAGAGCTGCCTGCTGCTGGGGGCAGGAGAAGGGCTGAGAGGAGATGCCTTTTCTGTTTCCATGGAGAGAGTTTGGTCCATCCACCCTGACTGCAGTGCCTGCCTCATGTGAGACTGAAAGAACTGCTGTCATTTTCCTCTTCGCACTTCTGTGACTCTCCATGGCATCGAACTCTGCAGCCAGAAGATCTGATGGAATATTCTCTTGTAAAGTGGCTGCTTCATGCTTCAAGAGCCCTGCTTACTACACCATACATCACAGCTTCTTTGGCTCAACAATGACACGGGAATTACACAAAATTGGGCGCAGCGCAATTAAAATCGATCGGAACGCTTTAGTTGACGCTGAAAATCAAAGCCTAAAGCTCAGGCACCACAGCAGTTCCTTCCCCTCCTGCCTCCCCGCGTGGTGATGTGCCTGGTTCCCTCTCATGAGCTCTGACTACTGGAGTCTGACCCTCTGCACACACATAAGCTCATTTACGTGAGCAGCTTTACAACACCAGGGAGATTGCTCAGATGAGGGAAGTTTTGCAAGGAGTATTCTTGGAAAGTAAGGCAACTCTCATTCTGGCTACAGCAAATTATTATTCCCTTTGTGGAAAGAGAGCTCTCAGAATTTAATATAAAATTTTCAATGCTCTGCAGGCTTCAGAATTATTGTATAGAATTTCATCATGAGAGCACACCTGATATAGGATGATGCAGACCCCTTTGATATATTCTATAGAAAGAATCTTAAAATGTATTTTCAATTTACTGGTCTAGTGCTTGCCATTACATTTGAACAGACTTCCAGCGTAAGAGGAAGGCAAATCTCTTACTCCCTGTAAATTGTTTTTCCACAGGAACAGTTGACAAGGTGCTGCCACTTCGTTCTCTTTAGGAAAGGAGGCAATGCAGCCAAAGCCATTATAAATTCCCTTCAGTGGCTCAAAACACTCCAGCAACAACACGATTCAATTCTCTGCCCTCACATTGATGCCAAGGCTCAGACGAAGCCACGTATCCTCAGCACAGCATGAGCCCAGCTGGGGGGAACAGGAGCAGTTTTAGGAGGCACTGGTACTGCCATTCCAGTGAAGCCCTAAAGACAGGTTTCATGTCTCCCACGGCACCCATTATGCAAAGACCCCAGCACAGTTTTGTAGCACCAGTTATAGAGGTGAACAAAGAAGAAATAGGAAGGACTGCACCTGGCAGAAAGAAATAAGGACATGGGCTTTTCCAGACATGGTCTGAGGACTCACCTTGGTGAGGAGCACCACACGTTTCTGCAGCCGCCTGACCAGCGCTTCCTGGTGCTCGCGTTTCTTCTTCTCATCCAAGAGCTGGCTCTGAACACACAGGACTTCCTCCTGCAGCTGCTGCCGGGCCTTCTCCAGCATCCGGGCACTAAGAAAGACAAGACAGACCTGTGAACTCCTGAGTGCTGCCTCTCAAGCATCAGAGAGATCAAGAAAGGCTCAGAGGAGAAGCGTGACCATGACCGTGTCACTCTCACCCTACGGCTGCACCACTGGAAACCGGGGAGCTGCAGTCTCATTATCAGCTGTTGTCGGAAAAAGATGTGAGAGAAGAACCACCCCAGGGATAGCCTTCTTGTGCAGCACAAGACAATTACTGGAACCTCACACGTAGGAAGCATTTCAATAATTGCACATCTGTTTGAAAATCAATCCGTTTGCCTTTGAGAACGTGCCTGGTTTTCAACAAACAATCCATGATCTTGGGTTCTGCTGGATATTTTCATTTTTTTCTAACAAAGGAGAAGGAAAAGTAGGTTTAACATTATCTGCTTTGACTGACAGATAGTACTCAGCCAGTAATTAGAGCCACTACCTGCACGTTTCTCTTGCCAGCAACCTATGTTGGAAGAGAAATGTCTTCTGAGGGTGGGTGATTAGCACTTCTTTTGAGATGTGGACATGATTCTCAATTAAACCAGAACAGCCTGGCCCTCTTCTTCTCAGTTCTCCGTGTGCAGCACGCCGTGGTGATGCACAATTATCTGTGTGCTCCTGGAGGAGCTCTCCACGTGTGCCCTTCAGCCTCACAGTCTGCTCCAAGGCTCACATCACACCAAGCTCACCACACGTCAACGCCTGGCAAAGCACTTGATCAACAACAAAATAAAAGTGGAATCACTACTGTGATTAAGAGTCAGCTCATGATTTAAATATGATGAGTTTATCCAAGACTGCACTAAGTATTTAATGAGTGAGCAGGACATGAAATAAAAGTGTTGCACACAAGTCAAAAACCCTCAAGCAAGTGAGAAAGATCAAACTCAACATCTCCAGCTTAGTTAGGAACAGAAGAACTTTGTTTCTCTAATGCTAGAAACACAACTGGAAAATTTATGAGTGCTTCCAAGGGGTCTTATTAATCATTATATTTGAAAGAAAATAAATAAGAATGCTTTTAAATAAAACAGCACTATTGTTAAGGTAGTGTTTAGATAGATCCAAAAGGGAATACTTAAAGAACACTTCTAACATAAATCAAGTACAACCTGCACTGCCAGGTCACCAAACTGTATTTCTTGGGAAATGTATGTAGGAATTCACAAGAATTCCAAAGCAGCTGTCTCCCTTTCATGAAATCCTTCTCTTTGAAAAAAGGATTTGTTCTAAAATACTGGAGGAATTAGAAACCTCTTTAGAGCTCCAGTTCAATTTGGAACCATTCACAGACCAATTTAATAATTGGGAACTGTGAAAAAGTCTTCATTGCTGTATTCAGGTGGGAAGGTTCATCAAGAGGGTTTCACATCTGCATTTGAAACTGGATAATTGCATTACCAGGGCACCACTACTTCCCTGCACCTGTTTTAATTAATCAGTTAAGAAGGGCACCTGTGCCAGGAGTAACATCTCTGGTGATTGAACATGTCTTGTGGGTCAGCCCATCAAGCTTGCCCTCAAAACAGGGCAGAAAGGATGGGTAACTCCTGGTAACCTCAATTCCTGCCTTAGGATTTATTACAGTTTGTTCAACAATATTCCTATTTATGCATAGGGTAAATATAAGTACAAAACCCTCATTAACTGTGATATGTGTGTTATAACAATTAAAATCACACTACAGAAGCCTTACTGCAAATATCTTTTTCTTTATCAAAGAACCTTTGTCCTGATTAGAGTCAGAACAAAAGAAAAAAATGCAGACATAAAATTAATTACCCTGAAACAGCAAAAATCTCACATTTGATTATTGCAAAACATTTTGATAAGGCAATGGAGCAATCTTTTTTCTTAATCTCCAAATATTGTGACTTATTTCTATAAATGTTGAGTGGACCGACAAATGATGATTGATTTGACATTCACCAAGAAAAATGAGATATTTGCTAGGTTTCCTTCCCAAAATAATGAAAAATACTTGAGATTCATGTCTCATGGAGAGCACAGACATTCAGCCACACACAAAACTTTCAAGCTAAGCTGGAAAACAACTGTTTTAAAACATGAGAGGAGTTGAGCAAAGAGAGACAAATGGGCAATTTCTTCAGCCACTGCATGGAAATAACACCTTCATCTGTGTGTATCTCAGCCTCCGTGCAAATGTGATGTTAATGTACCTAAAATTCAAATGCCAGAGATGCCTCTGAAAGCAAAGACAATCCTCAGACTCCCTGAACTGACTGTTACCATAGGTTTCTTTGCTATGGGAGGCGTGAAATTCAACTTCCTCACAACTCTCCACACCATGCCAAAGTACATTACTGAGATTCTTTCTTCCTCTCTTTGGGCAGATTGATAATTCTTCCAGAAACTGCACCAAATACAACATGAGCTGCTTCTATGAGAAGAAATCCAAAAGCGCTATTTCTTATTGACACAAAACAGGATTTGCAAGTAGGTGCTCAGAAGCAAAAGCCTTTAAAGCCAGACTTGTGCACTCTTCTTCCACCCTGATGACACCTATGGCTTTTCAGAAGTAATTGCTCACTCAATACGAGCATTAAAAAATAAAATAAAAGCAGCACGAAGTTCTCCATTCAACATAAGCTTGGAGAAGTGGCATTTAAAAAAATCTTTGCAAGTTCAAAGTAAACCTTTTAAGCCTTATAGAGGAAAAAGTCATTTCTGTTTATCAGCCTATTAATGTTCCTTGTTCCACATCCCACTGAATGAGATGCCAACATCATTCTGTTCTGAGCTGTTTGAGACTCTTCATATTTTGCTCTTCCCTTCTGTAATCCACTTAAATGCAATCTTAATGATAAAACTTCATTTTCCAGAATATTCTTTGAAAGACTGAGAACAATGAGGGCGCACAGTGAATACTGAAGCTATAAGATACATTTTAATAATCTCCTTCAAAAATGACAAAAGCGGCCGACAGCCTCCGCCCGCCCCTCAGTGATCCATAAAACATTATTTTAATCATTCCATCCTTTCAGTGGCCAAGTTACCACCTCAGAGCTGCTGAAACAAAAACCAGGGAAAGCAAACAGAATGCCAGAACCAGCCTGTATGGTACTGGTTTCCTCCCAGTACCAAGCTGGAGGAAAACAAGGGGTCCACAGCGACAATTAGAAGAGCAACACTGTCTGGGTCATGTCGTAGCTCAGCAGAAGATGAGACACGTGTACCTACCAGGGCCAGCTGTCAGGAGGGAGAGCACATCAAAGAGAAAAGCAGAGTGTGATGGGGAGAGCAGCGAGGGAAAACACAAAACACGGTGACGGCGGCAGCGCGCACGCGGCGCTGAAACGAGAAACGCGCTGCAGCCATCAACATCCTCGTGTCAGAGTGCAAGAAAAAGGTTAATGCAGAAGCTAATGAGGCAAAAAGGAGCAGGGGAAATTGTTTTGTAGCAAGACATTTGGATGAAGGAACACCCGTTCCTGAAACTTGACAACTCGCAGGTGTCTCGGTGAATCCACACGTACACACATAAACCACACTGGAAACTGATAAACAGAGGGCTGAACAAAAATGCTGTATTTCATTCCTGTTCCTCCCCCACAGGTTTTCTGAACAAACACAAAGGCATAAGTAACATCAGGGTAACTCCAGCATGTCTTTTATTTTCCAGTGGACAGCAGCAGGACATCCCTGCCTGTGCTCTCCCTCAAGGATTCTTCCAACCTCCAATTTCTGACACAGACAAGCTTCCCCCCTCAGCTCTGCCTAACCTGCCTCAGCACCATCCAGGACAGGAATTAAAAAGGAAAGACAGAAGGGAGAAGATGAAAACAGTTTTACTTAAATAGGGACAGAACACAGGAAAGGAAAGGTGATGCTTAGCACAACAGAAAAATATCAATCCTATGTTAAAAAGGGAAAAAACTGATCCATTACAAAATGCTGCTGAAAAGACTGATTGAACTCTGAGAACACAGCTACAGATGGACCTGCCTGAACTAGTTTAACATTTAAGGCAGGTAAACTAGAAAAAACACCATCAGGAAGGAGAAGAAACTTTAGTGCTGCAAGTATTTCAGCTCAAAATTCAGAAGTTTGGGTGCTAACTTTTACTACAATAGGATTGGCATCTCTTTCTGATTCCTTTCTTCACAGACAGAACTGTGGCTATATGGAAGCAGCAGCACCCTCAGATCCTGCCCTGCTGTGGGGATTGTGGGAGCTGTGGGGGCCTGCAGGTCTGTGTTATCTATTTGCTCACTGTATTCAGAAAGAGAAATGATACAAAATATGAACATCTTTAGTAGAAGTTATCACAGGGGCTATATTTTATTTAAAGCTTTAAGTGTGCCTCACAGAGAGCCATATGAAATACTGCTACACAAAATACTACATGAAATGGTCTAAAGAGAGCTGGGAAAACACACTTTCTTCTTGCTATTTATTTCTCCCCAGTCTTCAGCAAACATCTGCAAACTTTCTCTTGTATTTTCACACCTTGTATTTTCTCAAAGATCTTTTGTATAACTCACCAGCACCGGGCTTCCATAAATCACAAATCATACAAAAGTAAACAGATCATGCATCATCTTGCTGCTAGACATACAAGGAAGATTCAAATCATATTGAATTTATAATGAGGGAACAACATAGAGAGAATTATTTTGCTAGTGCAGCCAGATTAAATGGGTAAGAAGCAGGCAGACATTTGGAGCTTTATTGGTACACTGACAATGTTTTATCTGAGAGACAGTATTTCATTTTACTCCCTACGCAGCCTATCAGGCTTGGAAACGCAGTTCCACCAAAGTGAGCAGTTAGAGAAAAGAAATAACCCACATTTTCTGCCCCAGCCCCAGTACAATGGCCATAATTGACTGGCAGGAGTTAAGATTCACTAAAATAAATTCACATTAGGCACCCTGAGCTTCCTGCCATTGCAGGGTCAACGTGGGGCTGTGCTGACAGTAGTGACCCAAAGGAGCCCAGCCCAGGAGCATTTCCAAAATGCACAGGCTCCACCTGAACAGACACTTAATCAGCCACTCGAGGTGAGAATCACTGCCACAGTTCTGAACATGCCTTCCACATCACCAGCAAGAGGAGAATGAAAGCAGTGTCTCAGCAAATGAGGAATGTCTGGTTTGTTTTGGTTTTGTGTGGAAACATCAATAGTTTCAACATCCATCACTGAATTCTGGAACGAAAAATATTTCAAGGGGGAGATAACTACAGGCATAAATGTCCTTTTCCTAAGCTTCTAAACCTGAAGTGTCCATAAGGCCAAAGCTTCTACTAAAGGCATTTATTTGGTGAATAAAACTTCTTCTGGTATTTAAAAACCACTGAGCCCACACTGCTGGCTGTGCACCTACTACACTTGAAAATGCTGCTGCCTTCAGTGCAACTGGCTGCAGGAGAAAATATTCTGATAGCTGAATAAACAAAGTGATTGATATTAGCTTATGCAGACAAGTCTTTAAGGGCCTTTGGTATGTGCAGATGCTCATGGCTCTTGTTCTGAATCCACAACAAGTCAGACATGAGTTACATCCTGAGCAAATGGATTCCCTTTGCAGTGCTTGGAGAGAAGCAAATACTAAATGTTCTTAGTAAATTGCAAGTAATTAAAAAGCAGGAGTTAAAAGCAAGAGTCCTGTATGATGATTAACACAGCATATAGCCAGTACAGCATGTGTCATCTCCTCCTGCATCATCAGTTGCATGTGGCATTTGGCAATTATGGAGGGTGGACTATTTTAAAAGGGCATTCACTGAAAAGGATTTTCCACTCCCCTTCTGAGATAAGAACAAGTTTAAGGTGCACTTTCCTCCTGCAGAGAACAGAATGGCCACAGATGCCCTCTGAGCACAGCCTGACCCACCACACCAAGCCAAGACTTTCACTGAACTGTTCAAAACGCACTGCAGGGAGCTGGGAAGGGAGCATCTCCACTCCCAGTATTCATCAGGAGTTGTGTTCATTTGGGCCACTTTGCAGCTCCTAATTTTGGCTCTCCTAACAAGCCTGGCTGGTGAGGAAGTCAGCCTGTGGATGATGCTGTCAGTAAGGGAACATGTGGAGCTTCAGCACCAGAAGATGCCAAATGTCTGCTCCCTTCCCTATCACCCCTCACCCAGACTTGAGCATCCAGCACAAGGGAGTAAAATACTGGAGAAAGGGAATTGTCACAGGAGAGAGGAAAACAAACAAACATGCCCCCAAAGAACAGCCCCAAGGAGGAATTTTGAAAGGAAACCTTTTCTCCAGGCAGGATCCAAGCACCCTCTCTGCAGCTGGCTTAATTTACATCATCTAATTCAAATTCTAAATGCTTCAAAGTGTTATTACACTTTTTTCTTTGAAAACAAAAATGACAACAACTGAAACAAAACTCTGAATGAGAAAACCCAAAGATTGAAATAATTACTAATCTAAACAGAGGCCTGTACATGGGCTGGTGAAGTCACTGGCCAGCTCTACCCAGTAATTTCTCCTCGTGTCAGCTCTGATGAGTTTTGTATTTCTAACATTTCATCAATTTGAATCACTAAATTCAATTTGCATTCACAGATAAACAGAGAAGGAATAATAAATACTCTCATCTGACCTTGAAGTGTGACACAGAAAATTGCCCTCAATGATTTCATTTCAGTCTGAACCAGAATGAATAATGCAGTTGGCCCCACCACTTACCAATCTATAATCACACTTGTGGGCTGGAGGAACTCATACCTAAATATGATGAAAAAAGTCAAAACTTCTTATTCTTTTTTGTACTAGTATTTTTTACTGCTCCTTCACTATAGGGATTAAGTCTTCACCTCTATCCTTCCCCACCACTCAGCCCCAAATACAAATCCCGAAGATTTCAGTTTGTTGCACAGTCACAAGTGAAGGCATTGCACAGTTTTCTCAACACAGTCCAGTATTATTTGCTTTATAAAATGCACATAACTCTTCTCTCTCCCAGTAAACTATGAATTCACTGGGACAACTTTCCAGCACAGCCACACCACACAAGCAACTGGTAACATGAACACCACGAGTGACTAAGAGTATTTCCAATTTCTGTTATACATTCCAGCCAACACTTATTGAGAGAGGAGGAAAGTCATCTGGGAATAGCATGAGAGCTAAGGAGCTCTAAAGAATAAAGAACTGATAAAGAGGAGTGAAAAAAAGGAAAATTTGCTTGAAGTGGTGAAAGAAATGAGTAGGAGAATGGTCGTGCTGAACCAACTTGTCAGCAAACAAATCTGCTGAAATTCTAGGCTCTTGACAGTTAGATAATGGCTTATCTTAATAAAATAAGAAGGGTCAAAGTGTTTAGATGAGAAAAACAAAACATTAAACCCTCCACTGCAATATAGCAAGTGAGTCCTCACAGACTGGTGACTCATTACAGCTTTGTGAAGGTTCTGCGGATCTTTTTCAAATTACCTTTTCCAATGAGACCTCATTTCCAACGTGCATTACAGTACTCCACAGTGAAATGAGGATTGAAATGAGGATTGTATATTACTGCTCAGTCACTTTTTTTTTTTTTAATATCTGAACCTAAGACTACCTGAACAAATTTATAGAAACACAATTGTCTAAAGCATTTTTTGCAGAACAATTCAGTGATGGACCCTCACCATAACTCTGACTAAAATCCAAAGCTATAGCTCAGCATTTCAGCATCAGGTTTTTGTCACTGAAAACCCCTCCGGGTTATGTGATGAAAACTTGTCTCAGTTTTCACTAGGGACTCAGAATTCATAGTGTTACTTGCTGTCAACAAATAAACCCAAACAATTAAAGTGCTACCCCCAGCATTTACCCATGGGATGCTGGTACAGATAAAAGCAAAGGAATGACTGCAAAGTCACTCAGCTGTCTGTGACAAGCACTCTGCCAGACTGCTGCTCTTGGCTTTTCTTTCCCACAAGCACCAATTTAACTCCATCTCATATCTGCCTCCCACCTGCTTTGACTCAGCTCGTGTCAAAGCAGTCTACCAGGATCCAAGCCATATTAAGCACAGTCTTGTAACAGACCTGCTGATCCTTAAATCCTCAATATGGATGCACTTTAAGTCAGCAAAGATCTTAAAATTTCCATGACCAAATAACTTGACCTGTAACCACGGATTTTCCAAGTGCCACCATGTCTTTGGGCACAAAGAACATCTCATGGTAGTGTAGAATCTTTTCTACCATGCTCTAACAACAAATCAGGATTCACTGCTAACTGCATCTGTTGTCTGCAGGATCTCTGCCTCATTTGCTGCAGAATTTGGAAGATTAATGAAGCACAGAAATTGCTTGAAGAGAATGGTCTCACATTATGGCAACTGAAAGTCTCCCAAAAATCTGGTTCCAATTCTTGCCTCTCCAGAACTCCTGGTGATACCATGACCTTTCCAAAGCAGTCCTTGGTGCTTGGTCACTGGGCAGCCCCTGGTGCTGGGCACTGACACTGCTGCTGAGTAAGTGTTCTGATAGAACATGTCCTAAATATCCCATATTGGCATCTCCAAAAATAAGGCTACACTTTCTCCTTGGTTTATGTCTGGTATAACAGAGCTAGCATAAGAAGTAACTAATAAATTTTTAAATTTCTCTGTAGAAAAGCATTAATAGCTGCTCATTAAGTCAACATAATCCACTGTCTCTGCCAAGTGAAACAAGGATGCTGCATGCTATAGGAAACCAGACTAAGGAGGTGTCAAGTGACTTGAATTTGGGATTTCCAACCCCCTGAGAGCTGCACCTTGCAACCCTGATCTTGCCTTTCGAGTACCTATTTTCCTCATGGGGAAAATAGTACTTTAAATAGTTTTTAAAAAAACAAAAACCAAAATCCAAAAAACAAAACAAAACAAAACCACATAAAAGCAAACCCATGTATCTAATAATAAGAATGAGGCAACAGTAGAGTTAGCTGAAGCTGCCCCAAAAACATCCACTGTGGGGTATGCTTCATCCCAATTATATTATTTTACATTCTCCTACACATCCATTTTGGGCATGTACAGAAGCACAGGCAGACCCACAGAGAAGAGAAGAGCTGATCTCCAGCCATCTGGTGTCACATAATGAGACTAAAGAAACTGGGATCTTTCCAAGCTTGCCTGTCACACCAGGAATATCTGCCATTCCTCCTGCAGTGCCTGTGCAGCCCTCTCTTTGCAAACCCAGGGAATATGCAGAGCTGCTGTGTCTGGGCAGCTGAGCAGAGGCAAAAGTCTTCCTCAGACCCCATTTCCAAGCTGTCATTTTTTCCCCATGAAAAGGATGTGCCCAAATCAGACTTACAATGAAGCCCTGCTAACCCCATACCTAAAACATCCTGTGGGTGCTTGTTTTCCCTGTTTCTCCTAGAAATCCAGAGCACTATTTCAATCTTCCACTGGACTGCTGACATTATTAGGATTTACATGCAGGGCACAGAGACCTATCTTCCTCTAATTCTAATCCCCCAAATTAGGTCAAAGAACCCATAAACCAATACAAGGCAAAGGGAATAAAGCTGTCACCATGGAAGGAGAACTGCCAGAACAACTGCATTTACAGCCCTGATACATCAATTCCTCTGCATCGATATTTTTAAGTGTTTAATAAAACAATACTACATCCAATGCAATCTTTTTGTCATGAATACTTATAGAGAAACCAGTTAGGTGGACATGTAAATGGCCTTTATACAGCACTTTCAGGTTTCAAAATCACTACATTCACAGACAAATCAGATCCCTTATTTTGTGCTGAAGCTGTGACAAGGAAATGAATTTAAAGACGTGGCAAGTAATTTTGCCTCTGCATCACTCATAAAGAAATGCTCTGTTCAATGTAATTTGATATCAGCCACAAATCCTACATCAACCAGCTCCATGTTGGAGGGGCAGGACGATAGTCCAGCATGGATTCAACAGGTGCAGGGAGAAGTTTCTGCCCTCAGCACTGTGGCACCTCAATTCATCACTGCCATGGTTTAACCCCAGCAGAGCACAACACCCTGTGGTCTGGAATACCACAGAAGCAGGGCATGGTTTGGGTTGGAAGGGACCTTAAAGATCATGTCATTCCAGCCTTCTTGCCATCAGCAGGGACACTTCCCACCAGACCAGGCTGTCAGAACCCCAAGCAGCCTGGCTGGAACGCTTCCAGGGTGACCATGCAGAGATACTTGGCAAAGCTGATTTATCTGTCACTTTCAAAAATTGTTCTTACCATAACGCCTTATTTAAAGCAAAGCACAGGAAGACAGTGCCACTAATGTGTTTATTTCTGCAAACTCCTTTAGGAAGGAAAGAAGAAACTCTTCAATGGGAGTTTAGGTGGGCCAGCAAAACAAACTGACAAGACAAAGTTTCCAAGACCAAAACTAAAACCCCAAGGCAGTAACTGGGAGACACAGCTCACTCTCTCTGGAGCTGTTTCCCCCAGCCCACGTCCCCCACACTCAACAGAGGCACTTTGGCAGCCAGTTGATGGGCTGTGCTCAACACAGCCTTCGATTGCCACCTGTCTTCCCTCATCATCTCCCCTGCTGCCTCCATTGTACCTGATTAATGCAGCCCATTCCTCCTGGTTATTTCCTTATCGATCCACCCTCCCCTGCACGGGAAAAGGCATCAATGCAGTTAAGGGCAGGCACCTGCTTGGAGACTTCAGGCTTCAGCTGCTTTCTGAGAGAGTTTCGTTCCTACTGGATAATAAGAATCTCTGGTTAAAGGAGCTTTTAGGTATTGGCAATGTCACAAAATGTTCCTTGTGTCCTACTTCAGTGGAGCTGACAAACTCTCCACTTGCTGTCACTGGACTAATGAGAAAAGAAGCACTTCTAAAGAGCTCTGGGTACTTTTGCATTGCAAAGTGAAAAGGAGAAAGTAAGATATTTCAACGATGTTCGTTCCAAAGCCCCATAAAGAGGAAAGAAAAAAGGGAATGTTTCTGCACAATCACTGTATCAAGCTAGCAGCTCACTTATTAATCTCTCCTTCCTCTGCATTCACTGGCTCGGGGGCTTGAAAAGTTGACACTTGACTTGAAAAATGCCAACTCTAAGCAGTTTATTTCCTCTTGAACTTTAAGAGCTGACTGAGACAGAAATGACCTTTAAAAAGGCAGGGTTAGTTCTTGTATGAATTGATAGAAGGATTCTTTGCTTACACAGCACAGCAAGGTACTGAGCAAATCTCCTATACAAACTCCCCTCTCTCACCAGAGGCAAGAACAACACCATGTTCCACCAGCCCCAGGATGCACAGAGCTGCAGGGTGTGGGACCTGGTGACCCAGCTTGTCTACAACAAGAGGAGAAGAGCCTCATACAACCATAAATCCATGACCTTTAACATGCCCAGGACAGAGACTACACCAATATTCACACCCTGGAGACACCCTAACTTCCATCACAAGGAAGCAGAGCAGGCACAACCAAAATTAAACAGAGCCACCAGCCTGCACCTAAATCCCACCAGCAGCCCCAAGCACAGACCAGCCAAAGTCCTGCTGCCATTGGGACACAGAGCAGGACACCAGGACTGCTGTTTTGGGACATCTCCCTGGTGCTTGTGAGTTTGCTTAAATCCATCTCTGCTGAAGCTGCTGGGAAAGAAACCAATCACTACATGGCTCATTAATGGTCTTTGGTGAGAGGCAGCTGGAAAATGCAAATCAATACCCAGCAATAACTACTAATACTTGCTGCCACACCAGTAGCCAGACATGTAACTGGGCAGAATATTCTTGTCTGAGGTTCAGCACACAGTTAATACCACCAGATGTCCAAAGAAAGGCAATGGAAGGATTTTGTGGCAGCAGAGGACAACCCAGGAGTTTTGATAAAGGAAATTCACCAAGTAAATATCTGAGATGTTAACAGGGATGGGAATACACTGGGGACAAGTAAGTTTAGTTTGCTTGTGTGCAAACAATGACACTTACTGATACAAAGTGCCCTGCTGATGGGCATGATACCTGCACATTAAACTAAGATATCCAAATGATATTTCATTTATCCAGATAGTGTAAGAGTATTCACCTGTTTCTCACTCTGTAAGGAAGGCAGATGTAGCCATTTTGATAACAGCAAAATATTAATGTAGAAGGTGAGCAAACTTTCCAGTGCCAGGCAGAGACTCCTCAGAGGCAGGGTTGAAATTTGCTTCCTTTTTTTACATTTTATTTCTATCCTTGATCTTCAACTGCTAAGCCATGCTGACTGCAAGCAGTAAAGGACTGATGGAGTTCAGAAATCTCCAGTGAAGTATGAATTATCATTTTGCCATCAGCAGCAATGAAATGCTTCCCATTTACCATCAGCCCACTTAAGCAGAAGCAGACATCTTATAAAGAGAACCCCATGGCTATTCTGTGCAGGATTTTCTTTTTCTCTGGAAGGGAAATACACATCAAACCCAGCAAGGCAGACAGAAGAAGTCAAGCCTTATATAGCCTAGGTTAATTTATTAATAATGAATCATTTTTGTCATTATTCCTAAGGTTTAGTATCTGGCACTTTGGTGGGGGGAGAAGGAGGGTGTTTTGCTCTCCAGTGCAACTGGAGGCATGACAGGGAAGCACAGCCTCAGTGGGATATTGAGTGGAAACTCTCAGATAAGAGCTTGGCATCTCCCTGCTGGCAGAGATTTAGAAAATTCCTGCACCTGAAATATGTAGACAGTTATATGTGCAGTGTATAAATAAATATATATATACACACAGAGGGAGACACAAGAACACAGTACTTATCAATGCCTATTAAATAATATCTGTATTGTTTTATCCTCTGTAGCACTGCAAGAGTTGCAAGTATTAATTTTTTTCATATTTTTAAATGCTGGCTGATTTCTCTGATGGGGCTTTTCCTGTGTGCATAATCACAGGAGGTCTTGGAGAAACCTGTTTACTTCTGCAATCCATTAGAGAGACTCCCATTTCCAAAGTTACTGCACAATCACTTCTTTTAACAGTCAATTTAACAGTGTTTAGGCTCCAACTGTTGCTCTCACACACAGAATGCTGCTTTTGGGGCTCTGACTCTTGTGCATAAAAAGGCTTCTTAACATCTTCAGGGCAATATGAAAAAACAGCTTTATACTGTAGGTGTATAACTGCTGCAAAACAGATTTGCTCTACTGTAATACACATCAAACAGCATTAAAAACCAGTAAGGAACTGCCATCTGATTTACATGAGATGTACTTTGAGACTTGTAACTTTTGCCTGAAGGTTTTAATTAAAGCAATTCATGTCCCAGGGCACTTTTCTTGTAGTAAAGTCTCTTCCCCATTCAGCTGCTTCAAGGGCTCTGCTCTCTGTGCTTTGGCACCATCTGATCACCCCCATGGGAACAAACAGGAACATGGATGCAGATCAGAAAAACAGCTTTAAACGAAGCAGGAAAGATGAGGAACTCAGTGTAAAAGAAGAAACAATTCTGTACCCTTTATTCAAGAGTCTGTTGGATCTCTGGAATGACAACAAAGGGGGAGGAAGGCGTTGGCCTGAGTAAAAATCTGAGACTCCTGAGTTCTGTCACTGCTTGCTGGAGCACTCCCAACACGTGTGTGTTCCCAGATCTAACTTTCAGCAGGATCACCTTCAGTCAGGGAATTTTTCTGTCCTCAACACTCTTTTGAAAGAAGACAGCAGTGATCAAGAATCCAAGTTTGGCAGCTCTTTCCTTTGTCACTTAATTCACTCTGAGGCAGGAGGATTTACAAGTCCTAGCCACTTTGGTTACTCCAGGTATTTCAGCAGAAATGTACCCAGTGGCCCAGAAGAAAGGGTGGAATTTTTCCCTAGATTTCATTCAACAGTACGGAAAACAAAGTTTACTGAAGGATGAAGAAACATCAAGAGACAAGACACAATAAATTCTCTTACTAGCAGGCTGTGTAAACCAGCTTTTAGCAGCATAAGGCAAAGCAAAGCAAGGTTTTTGCTGAAAATCTTGTTCCCATAAGGACTTTGACTCCAATACTGCAATAAAACACCACTGGAGTATTAGTCTAGGTGGATTCATCAACAAAAAGCAGTGCAGAAACTGATTTGCAGTTGTTAAAATTCTGGTCCAATTGTGCACAAATTCCCTAAGCAAACCCTCTCACCAAATTCAGCAACAGAGTGAAGGGGAAAAAAATATTTTTCTAAAAACTTTAAAATGGAACTCAAGCAGAAAACTCATAACTTTACTGCAAATTCACAAGAAGGTTGTAAGAATACCGAAAATATCTCTTTCCACAGCAACAGTGTCACCCTTGAATGCCAGCAGAGTTTTTAGTGGGCTGACTGTGATTTGGTGATGCTTTGCACAGAGCAGCAGTACCAGCTACAGGAGATGTTCCAAACCAAAGAAAATTTGCAGGAAGTCCTTTATATGCAGGTGTCAGCCAGGAACAGCCAGCAAATGCTTCCCAGGCTTTCTAAACTCCTACAGATACATGAGTTGTATATAAAAGATAACTACCACAGCAACTCTATATGGCCTTCATTCTTTATTCTTTTAATCAATGAAAAAAACACAATAAAACAGAAATAATAATTAAAAGCGCCCAAGCAAGTAAGCCAGATAAGGAAAAACAAAAGGAGAGTAAAGACACACAAAAAATCACCAGGATTGTACAGAAGGTATTTTCTGCATGCATACTGGCTGAACTGACAACCTGGGAGAGGTTTTTCTTTGATGTTGTGGCTGTTCAAAGTTATTCTCAAATGGAATAAAAGCCAGTAAACAGCAAACCTTGAAACCTGTTAAAGTATCCAGTTATTCCATACTATAGAGGATCATGCTTTAATGGCATGCATGCCCAAATGAGTAAATATTTTCTGGTCTTTAGCTAATTTTATTACATTCTTAGTATCTCAAAATGAGTATTTATTGACAAGTCTACTTGGAATTGCTTAAATCAATCGAACAGTCAATCAATTTTAGTTGAATTCATTAATCTATTTAGAGGAAATGGATTCCATAGCTCCAACTATTAGATACTGATAACATTCATACATTTAACAACCTGAGAATGATTTGAAAATCCATAAGCCTGTAATTACTTACCACAAACTTCACACAGGAATATTTTAAAACCCTAATCTAGCTGATTTCATCAGTATTTTTCTGATCCTTCTCTAGCTCTAGACAACAATAACCAATTCATTCCAAGGCTGTTCATGCTCTCATTTTCAGGACCTTGGTGTTCCAATATTTGTGTTTCTATTAAGGCAGGACAGTCTAGGGAAATGACTATTTTAATAGTTTTATAAAAAATGTATAGAGACATTTCTATCGATTGAAGAATCCTTTTAAGAAGAATTAATGTTTGTATTTTACCAGTAGTGGTTACAGAATGAAACCAGTTTCATGAGTTCATCTTTCTTTTTTTTAATTGGATTTGTGAAACAGTTCATCCATTTGTGGTGCAGTACACGGGATAAAAGCACTGGAATTAAAGAGAATGCAGGCACAATCCAACATTTACATTGCATTGAACTTTCAAACCACCACTGTTAACTACAGCACAGAGAACACTTACAGAGATTATGTGGGCAAGTGGACATTTCTAAACCAGAGGAGAAACTTATATGCGATTTTCTAACACCACCATCCACGGAACAAAGGCCGAGCAAAAAGATATTGTCTGTCAGGTCCTCAGAGTGGGTTTTTTAAGGCTGAATTAAAGTATTAAACTGAAATATAAGATTGCATCTGAAACTAAAACATCTCCTTTCCTGAGTTAACCACACAACAACCAGAATTCCAGTGAAACTGTCAGAGACAAGCAATAAAAACCACACAGTAATGCCTGGCTTTTAGACACAATGCAAGAATAATGTCTTGTGACACACCAGTAATTCAGGAAACATTTGTACAATACCAAAAGTATGGAATTTTCCTTTGGTTATGAGGCACCTCACCTCTCTGAGCCCACTTCAGCACATGGGGATACCACCAGCTTATTTTGGTACCCAGTGTTTATTTACTGCAAAGCTGTAACAGAAAACACAACTGCTTTAACCTGAGGCACATAGAGAAATAACCTCAGTTTTGCCCAAGACTAAATTTAACCAGGTCCTCAGCATTTATTTTAAATGTGGGGCAGGGTTGCAGCCTGCATGGCCTAGATTGACACGTTCCTGGATTTTAATTTTCATATTGGTGGGGTTTTTTAAAATTCTTTTTAATTCCCTAAGAAAACTGCTGGCAATTTGGTTTCAACAAGCAAATATAAGCTTCCTATGAGGTCTTACACTAGGCTGTTAAGTAGAAAATCCTGCATTTAGCACTTGGCAGGTTTGAGATGGTGCAGAGCAGGGCAGTGACACAAGCAGAGGCACTGGGTTTTTACTCCATGAAAAATACCAAGAGGCAGAGTAGAAATATTTGAATATTCAAACAACTTCCAATACATATTCCCCTTTTTCTTCAAGCTTCTATAGAAACATGATAAGCAATCATGTTAAACAACATAAAATTGATTTATATAAAGCTGATTGCAGTGCCTGTCACTGACATCCCAAGACAGATCTTGCAGCCAGGAGAGAGCCCTGAAGAGAGGACAAACTAACCCATGCAGATGCCTGAAGAATCTTTGCTTGCCTTCATGAGATTCCCTGCTGCATACTGAAAGCCTGGATCAATTTGACACCAACTAATTGTGATTATTCTCACCATCTTTCCAAGTGAGGGCCAGACAGAAATCCATGGCAGCACAAGTTACCAGTGCTGTGTGCAATAGATTTCTGCCTCCAAAAGGTAAAATCTGGATTGCTGAGAAGATTACAGGTGTCAGCCTTACAGTTTCATTAGAAGAAATTAGTGTGGTTTTGCACAAGATTCAGTGTACATTGATTTAAAAAAAAAAAAAAAAAATCAGAGATATTGAGTGTCATTAAACACGAGGTTCTGCTGGTAGCCCTGAATTTTTAAAAATCAATCTGAAAACGCAGTGCCTCCAAACACAAGGCAAAACCACCTAATATCACATTTAAGAGCATAGTAGTAGATCTAAATGCAAGTGTGAGGAAAATGAGACTGCAAATAAATATGAGACTATAACAGCTGTAAATGCCTTGCCTTGAGGAACATCTAATTCACTGTTTTAAAGGTAGGCTCTCAGCCTCCTGTTTGCTCTCCTCTGTGTCCCATCAACTGTGACTGCATTAATACAAAGCCTAGCCTGCTCTTGAAGAACAGCTGAGCAGATGAGCTCCTGTTCTAATCTCCAAGCCAAGGTTGTATCTCAAGCAGGCTTTTTGCACTCTTTTGTGCTGTGTACACGAGACCTGCTGGGGTGGGTTGCCTTTCCTCAGAACAATTCAGATGAAGATTCAAGCCCAAACTGGTTTGCAGGAGACACTGACATTTCTCATCCAGCCACATCTCTTCTTAAAGTATTTTAAAATCCATTAAATGCAGAGCTCATATGCTTGGGAGGGTCCCCTGACCCACACACACGTGGTCTGTGCAGTTTTACACTGCCTGCAGACACGGCTCAGAAACAAGAGTGAAAATTTCCTGTTTGCTTCATGGGTTTGCTGTGGATAGTAGTGCTAATTAACCAAAAAGATGGAAATTTACTTCATCATGGATCTTTTCAGTGGAAACTTCCAGCTGTCCTGAAACTGGTTTGTGCCTGGAATTGAGAGCAGAACCTGGCATTTTCCCTCCATTCTGAATATTCCCCAAATGTATTCATTCCCTAGCCCCTGTGCATCAGAGAGTTTGACTGGTGACAAAAAATACTACAAAAATTGTAGCAGCTGTCCCATCTGCTGACCTGTCCAACTTAGAAATACATCCATAACCAGAAGGCTGTTGACTGAGTGGCTTAAACATTGAATGTTACTTTAATTATACATTTCACTCTCCAATCTGAAGTCTGCATGTATACACATATGCACATAAAGCCATATTTTAAAGTATTGCATCTATGGGTAACAGTGCAGCTTAGGAAAGAGGAAATTGAAGTTTTCAATCAACTGTAAGCCTGCAGTAACACTCAGTTAAACAAACCACTCCACTGCCAGCATTCAGCCTCACCCATTGTGTGCAAACACCAAAACCAACATTATTTGTGTTTACACACAAAGAAATAATCTTTGCTTTGCTTCCATCCAAGGCACATTAAGCCTGAAAAGCAAAGGGGGCACCACAGTGTGTTGACTAGAGAAGACATTTCCAAAACTACCTCTGAATCACAGAAGGGAATTAGACAGTGACCCTTTGAACCCAGCCTGGCACATTGTTTGGATGTGGGGAAAATCAGTGTAAAAGGGGAAATGTACCTTGTGTTACACCTACAGCCCAGCAGACCTCTCCTGGCCTGGCTGGTGGGCTGTTCCCATCACTTTGGGTTCTCTCTGCCTGTGCTCTGGGGCAGTTTCTCCCTGACAGTGCCTTTCCTGCACAGGTGACCCAGCTGGACTCACACTGGGTGCTTTGTAGCTCAATTTTTAGGGATCCATTCCAAAGCTCTGTGGCTCCTGACCAAAGGCTTTACCTGAGCTAATCCCCTGTATTTCTGTACCAAGCCAGGAAACTGAAAAGGGAGTTTTTTGGGGAAAAAAGGTGTGAAGTGATGCTCTCCTATGAGCAGCCTGCTCTCAGCTGTCAGCAGCCACAGCAGCTGGCAGAGCACAGAGTCTGCATGCAAGGACCAGGACAGTAGGACCAAGATCCACGACCCTCAGTTACTTCTATCCTAATGACTTACTCACAGAACTTGATGGTTTTTCCCCTATTTTCTTAATTTTTTCCCTCAACTTTATTTTCTGCACATGAAAAAATTATGAAGTGATCGAAACTGAAGGAAAAAAACCTCTAGATTGGTTAGGTTCTTGCCATGTCATAGTTAACTTGTGAAAAACAGTCCAGATCCAATATTGTTACTTCCCAAATGAACACAGAACCAGGTTTGAATTAAAACTTTATAATATACAGATTCAGGAACTCTCTTTTTTCACATTTCCCATGGTCAGACAGTGCAATGCAGCCCCCCCAAAATGAGACAAAAAGCCATTCCATGCCAAAATGCTAAGAGCCCTTCAAATTCACAAACTCCTCATCTCATTTTTCAAGGAGAATCTCTTGCAGAAACATTACAAAACCATTTTCTTCCCCTTTCATCTTTGTGAAACAGCACATTATTTCCATGCAGGGAGCTGAGGTGCGAGGGCATTAAAATCCAAACAGAGTCATTATGGTGACTGAGCAACCAGGAGTCATTTCTAACTAAACCCAGCTGCAAATCCCTTGCTGCAGACCATGACACCTTGGAAGCTCCACGGACTGAACAAAGGCTGAAGAATTTCATCCTCTACCCAAAGAAATAATGTACATAATCCCATTGCAAGGAAAATGAGGCTGAAATGGCAGACTTTGATATAGAGAGAACAGAAAATGCTGGGCCAAGCTAAATTACCTCTATAGTTTTTATACTACATATGACAGCTGCTAGCAAAGCTCATTCAAATGGGAAAATATCTTTGATATTCTGTTTCTAGTAATACATTTTTGGCACACTGACAGTAATTATAAAACTAAGTTGATGCATAGGGACAATTAAGAAATTTAAGCCTCCAGCATCTATTATATAATTCCATTCTGAGCAGTGAAAACTCAGCACCAAAACTCCCAATATTACAAAATACGGTGAATTCTTCTGTTTTGAAGGCAGACAAACAGACATTTCCCAGCAGTCTGAGCCAAAAATTTCCACAGTGACTGCTACCATACTGAATCTAGGGGGTCATGTTCTTCTGAGAAACAAAGTGTGTTAAGGAATTCATCTCCCTGCAGTACTAAATGGGCTCTGGACATCTTGAAGCACAGGCAAAAGCTTGGTTTCCTTAAAAAATACCACGAATACATCCACTGTTTCCTATTCAAATGTCCCAAACACCAGCAGAGGTGACTTGCTTTAAAAAACATCATTTTAAAAACACAATTTGTGAGAAGCCACTGGGACACGCTGAGCTGTGGGCTGCCAGAGTCAAGTCTCAGCCAATTACCTGTGGAAGCTTCAGGAGATAAGCAATTAACACCAAAGTTACACCGTGGAAGCAAAGAAATTTATTCTTCAAAAATAAAGAAACAAACAACAACAACAAAAAAACACTTCAAAGGGAAAATTACTTTGGAACCTTAAAGTGCTGAACAACAGTGCTAGCAGTTTAGTCCATCTTAGGAAGATCTATCCTTATTTTGACCAAACAATCCAGTGGATCACAGAATCATGGAACAGTTTGGGTTGGAAGGGAATTTAAAGCTCATCCAGCCCCAACCCTACCACGGGCAGAGGCACCTTCCACTGTCCCAGGCTGCTCCAAGCCCCATCCAGCCCGGCCTTGGGCACTGCCAGGGATCCAGGGGCAGCCACAGCTTCTCTGGGCAACCTGTGCCAGAGTCTGCCCACCCTCCCAGGGAAGAATTTCTTCCCAATATCCCATCTAACCCTGCTCTCCTTCAGTTCACAGCCATCCTGCCCTGTCCTATCACTGCATGTCCTTGTCCAAAGGACAGAACTGGCTTCCACCACAGTCACCACGGGAGAGAGGTCTCTGCCAATGGTCACCTTCAATCCCAAGAAACAATAACAGAATATAAAATCTCCCAGGAAATTGGGTGTGCACAGTCAGAATCAGGGATATCTTTAGCCCAAAGACAGACTCAAGACTTAAAAGCAATATATTTGCCATTTTCCATAATAACTTTGAAAATATTTATTAGTGGTTGTCCAGTTCTTAAAAGTAAATTCCATCTAAAATTGATAAAACAACCCTTTTGTGTTTAGCCATTGACATATTTTGCATTTGATGATACAGTTATAAATTAATTGCAGCAGGAACAGATCTAAGAAGAAAAATTAACAGGTTAGAGCTCTTATCTGGGATTCAGCAGATCTGAGTTCAAAGCCACACTGAGCCTCAGGCTTTCAGCTTAACCTCAGGCAATTCATTTAACCTCCCCTGTACCTCTATTACTCATCTGTACAACACTGTATTTAATAAGAATGGCACAATCCTTCTTATGTACACTGTTTATATGATAAACATGCAAAAAAATCTGGCACTGGGATCTATGTGGGTACCTGTAGACACATAGAAGACTGAAAACCCAGACATTTCTCAACAGAACCTTCAGGCACAAACAGTATTTCCTCTCAAAAAGAGAGTAAAAAGAACCACATCTCCCAAAAGCCCAAGAATTGTCATAAAAGAACTGTCAGAAAGAAGACAGAGCAAACTTTTCTCTCACTATCAGTAGCCTCAGTGCAAGAGTACAATAAATGAGAGATATAGGTCTGCAGAAAAGCCAGCTCAGAGGGAAAAATCACTTTCATTTCAGACAACAAAAGAGAAATGAGAGAAGACAAAACCAATTGGTTCTGCTCCTGTGTTATGGATGGGGAAATCAGTTATTCCCTGCCTTGAGAGAAGGAGCAGTGCTGGGGACAGCACACAGTGCCTGTGGTTCCAAAGGGAAGCTGAGGTGCTGCTGGTCAGTGACAGCACAGCAAGCATCTTCAGGAGAAGCTTTTTGTATTTTCCACCCATCCTGGTGCATCAGCTTCTTTCAAAGGGAAATCTGGACACAAGTCCTGGCAGAGGAGCCCAGGACACAGAGGAGGGGGGATTTTGAATCCTGATGAGAAAGCCAATAATAACAGTCAGCAGTTTTCTGATAACCTTAGCACTTCCAGTAACCTGTGGTCAAGGCTGGCAGGTAATAACACACAGTGTATTTTATCAGATAGAACAGATTAACCTTATGGGGCTGAGCCATCTATTAGATTTCCCAATAAATGGCTCTGATTTACCAATCTAGTAGGGGTGAGGAGGGAATGCACAGCAAAGAACTGCACTCGTGCTTCCTTGCAGCCCTGCCACAAAGCAACTTCTGTGCAGAGCTAAGGAGGAAAGGCAGCCAAGAACTGATCAAACAAACCCATGGAAGGTGCTGAGACATAAACCACTTCACTTAACTGAACTGCATTTCTTAAAGAGAGAAATCTGAAGAAATACAAAGGCATTTCAAAAGAAGAGACTCCTAACAGACTCCATGGGCAGCAGCACAAGCAAGCTGGCTGAGAAAGCAGATTCAGCTACTAGAGCAAATGGAATTCACATTTAGTTAGTGGAAATCTACTGGATACCCGAGGGTGATGAACATTAAACAGTGTGAAATTTTATTGCATTTTTCTGCTCCCCTCCTGGGATTTTTATGACGATAACCATTTTTTGCATATGAACAGTGTGAGCTCCAAAAGCTTCATTTTAATCGAAGATGTTCCATTAAAATTTAACATGCACCAAAGGTTTGAGTGCTGAGGCTGCCTTGTGAAGAATGTCATATTTAAACAGTTGGTGAATTAAAGCCACGTTATGTTGTGCATGGTAAGGTGACTTACCCAGCAGGTTCTGAAGCACAGTGAATTTGCTCTGTCCATAATTTGCAACATATTTGAATATTCCTGGTGTACAGAAACTTAACTGTCTTGTCACGCAGAAGACGGATTTCCTGAACACCTACCTACATTGTTAACATTTGTACATCACCACACTTTGCACTGAGTACACAAATATTCCATTTTATAAAGACTGTTGCTATTCCTCAAAAAAAACCTATTCTCAGCAGTCACTCTGGGTCAGACCAAATCTAATCTAGCCCAGCATTCCATTCTCAACAGCAGCCAAGGCAGTCTTTGGAAAATGCAAGAGCAGGACAAAGGCATATCAAAACTTTTGCAGGATATTCTCCATCTTTCCAGCAAGTTCTGTCTCAGACTTTTGTTGAATCAAATGTGTTACTTTTGTAATAATAAACCAAAATGTATTTTTCTTCCTTTATTGTTCTCACTCCCTTTTTGAGCTCTGACACCATCCTACTGCATGGTATCCCACAATTTAATCCTACTTGTCATGATGTGCTGTTTTACACCTGCAGATTTTATTTGCTGGTCTCCAATTCCTGTAGCACAGACACTCAACTATAGAAAAACCTGTGTTTTCCTGAACACAAAAAGACAGCAATAAGAAAACACGCAGAGGAAGTTGAGGTGATAAAAATGCACATCCACACGGTGAGGAGACAGGCAATTCTTCACTAAGCAGACATCTTACCTGGCTGCAAGAGCTACTGCAGAGAAATGAACAAAAATTCACAATAAATTAAGTTATTTTAACACATTTTTTATGGGTAGCACACACATAGCAAATCTCTAAAGAAAATCCCAAACCAGATTACAACTAGGTTTTTATAGCCCCAAGTATCTGAGAAGTTTTATGAGACAGAGGAGAGAGTCAGCAGCTGCACAGAACACCTCTCATTTAAAAGACAGGATAATAAATGAATATAAACACAATGGAAGGAACAAAGAAAATAAATATTGTCTTGTTGTCCTTAGTCATGCTTACAGCTTAAAAGGCAGGCTGGGGGCTGCAGCTATAATACATCCAAAAACTAACTAGCACTTGGGTTTTAAGCAAGGAAGACAAATAGCAAACAGAAGGGACTACATGAATAAAGTGTCTGTGTGTAAAGAGGATGGGAAAAACAGAAGGAAAGAAGCAGCTCAGCACTATGAGCAGCTCAGAGTTTAGGGCAAATGAAAAGGTGATAATAAAAGGGGACTAGCCACCAGTGCAATGTATGCAAAAAATGAACCACAGCTGGTGCTGAAATTTGAGCACCAGTGAAGAAATGCTGCAGTCAAGAAGCTGCAAAAGTCACTCTGGATACTAAAGTCACTCTGAACTCACAAGATTTAGAGGGATGTGCTCTCAGGGTGACCACAAAGAGATGGAAAAGCTTACCTGGTATTTCCTGCTTCCTAAAAACATTGCCCCAGAGTAAGGGAGACTGAAAAAAGGGGGAACAGAGTTTCCTCTGCAACCTTAGGAAAGAAAACTTGCAAATATACAAGAGGAGATGGCCCTGCATGGACAGAATGTGCTGACACTTTGTATTGAAGCTCCAGCACAAAGCTTTGTGCACTGAGAATTAACAGGGCCTGGGAGAGAAGCAGCATGGGAAACCCTCACCCCAAACTGAATGCAAACCCTCTCACCTGCTTAGGTAACAATCCAAATAAAAGACACAAGGGAGATTTCATCCCCACTTAGATCCCTTTATTCAAAAGAAAGTGTCTTCTACTGCCTTCCATCTCTGGATCCAGGAAAGAGAAAAGACAAATCATCTCTGTCTGCTCTAAGAAAACTCAGAGCAAGTGACCAGAAGCAGACAGAACCAGAAAGTTTCTGTGCCAAAACACAGTTTCCTCTACCTCAAAATTTCTCCTACTGCTTTCTTTTTGTTTTGTTGTTTTTGGAACATTTATTGATTTTCCTCCCCCTCCTTCAGGGAATATTCACAGATGTGCAAAGCCACCTCTAACAGCAACATTAGCTGAAGCAAAAAATGAAATTTACACTTGACTGCCTTCTTCAACAATGTGCAATCACCATTTAATAGGAAAATGGAGCAGAGTGCAAACAGGAAAAGGAAAGGGCTGATTAAAACCCACCCGTGCCCGAGCTGCCAAACCCCTGCTAGGGAAACAAGGCAGGGCAGAGCTGGGGGGAGCAGGAGCTCTGCACATCCACAGCCCCAGACAGCCCTGACAGAGCCAGAACTGCACAGAAGGGCCAAGGGAGGGATTGCCACTGAGGGGTGGGCTGGTGGTACCACGGTGCATCAGCTTGCATTCCTGTCTGCTAAGGAAAACAAAGATATGCTTAAGATACGTGGCCATGAATTCTCTTCTGCTCACTAACAAAGGGCAAAGCCATCAAAAAAAGGCAAGAAACGAGCACTGAGCTCTGAGCAGTGTCCAGCAGTGCTGGACCCATCCTTTTCCTCTCAAAGACAACAGAATTTGGGCAAAGAATGAGACATCTCCTCCAGGAGGAGCTGCTGTTTCAGTGGTGTGACTTCAGTGACATCTCAAGCCCTGCCACAGCTCGAGTGCCCTTCAAGCCAGGCTACCCCAGAGTATTCAGCTCACAGCACTGAGAAAAAAGTCTACCTTCACACCCAGACCATATCTGACGGGTTGGATCTTTTTTCGTTGTTATTGTTGCTGCTGTTTTCATTTTTAACATTTATATTACAGGTCTCTTATTAGTGGATTCTCATTTACACATGTCAGAAAATGGAAGAATTCACCTAATTACCTGCTTTTCCCATCAGTTATGGAACAGGGCTAACAATTTGCTTTCTACTCCTCTCTCTTCTTTCTTTCTATATATGTGATTTACCATCTCCTGTCAGCTGCGAGCTGGAAGAATCATTTTCTAATTATCAAGATTTCTCACACACCAACTTTGAATTATTTGGCTTTTTCTTTTCCTCTTAAATTAGAAAAATATTCCTTTGAAACAATGTTTCATTTTCAATTGGCTCTGAGAAAAGTCTGAATTTCTGCATAGCTTTTAATTGATATTCACAATACATTATTAATGACAAAACCAGAAGAATATGATTAGAGCAAACAAGTAAACAACCACATCCTTGTTATGTTCTGGCAATGTGAATAAAATTATAAGAAAAAGCCTTTAATTTTCTTAAGCTAGGCAGAAACTTTACCTTTTTATTTTGCCAAGTCTAGTTTTATTTGTAAGATGAGGGAACTTTAAAAACTGCATTTTGTTCTCAGCTTACTGTCTCAGAATGTTAAATTATACATTTACGAGCAGGTTGGTGCTGTGATGCTACACAACCAGAATGCAGCAAGATAACACCACTGGGGGAGGAATGTCTCCCACAGCCCTCTACTGCTCCAACCAGAGGAGTTAACACCAAATATTCCAGTCACTGTGGAACATCACTTGACCTGCTGCAGTTATTTGGTACTTTCAGAACACCTGATTTTCATAAATCTGCACATGCACGTGGTTTTGCACCTCACCTCCCTCCTGCAGTTATTCTGCTGAGCTGAAGGCAACAAACCCTCCCCAGACTGAACAAACTGAGACATGTCATGGGTAAAACCAGCTGGAATTGCACATTCCAGCAGAGCTCATACCTACAAGGGGCTCCTTAAGCAGCTGTCTGGATGTAAATTATTAGTAAAAGAAACCTGCTACCCAAATGGGCTTCTAGAGCCTCTGAGAGTGAGAAACTCCACTGCGCCCAGGAGGAAAGATGCCAAGAGGCAAAGGGCACTGCTGACTTCAGTTCCACTCCTGTTTGCCCCAACAAACAGAAAATACTGACAGCACCTCACTCATCACTCACACACATGGGGAAGGTGCAGCAGTAGCTGCAGCAGGATTCATCTAAACTGAAATTGCAGATCCCTTCTAGATCCCTGCACTGATACCACACAAGATTAAGAAACCACTACAGACAATCTTCAGAGCAAAGCCTTCCAAGAGAAGCATCACAGGGAAAGGAGCACGCTGCTTATATCTAGAAAACTAAAAGATAAAGATAGGAATTTATCTAATCAGCTGCCTGGGGCAAAACACCACGCTCAGATAAGTAATGATCAGAGTTTCACTGCCCAGCTGCATGACAGCAGTATCTGTTATTACAGGCACTGAGGCCTATTACAGGAAAGCTCTATTGAACACTTATGGATCATCCCCTATTTGAAGGGGACGTGGGAAGAAGGCCAAAAAGAATAACAGTGTCTGAGCACTCCAGAGCTCAGGGATTTAACCCAGCCCAGAGCTGCCAGGTTCCAGCTCTGCTTGTGAATTCTCCAAGAGAAACAAGCAAATCCAACATTCTAAAAAATACCATTCATTTCCCTCATCTGTTAAAAAAACCCAGCAATATTTACCTCAAAGCACTGCTAGGAAAAGTGAGCAGAGAGTAAGAAGAGGAGTAACACAAAGCTGGGGAGAATGACCCAGGTGTGAGCAGCCAAACACACACAGACACAAAGTCAAGTTGTAGTCCTTACTGAGAGATGTTATTCCAGAGAACAGGACAATCCAAACAGTTACAGTGGCACTCAGAATCATTTCAGCTGTAATTTATCTCTTGAAAAAGCTTTATATTGGATACTTAGATGCATGTCAGGAATAAAGCTCCAGTTGTATATTTTATAATTCATTCTGTTAAGCCAACTGTTTCAGTAATTGACTTCATACCTGGGTAAGTTCTCAACATAAAAATATCATTACTTTGTTCTTATACATCTAATTCCAGCATTCCCAATACATTTAACATAAAAGACAAGTTCCTGATCTCAGAAACCAGGTGAATCCAAATCTGGATGGCTACTTCTAAGCAGCAAAACCTGACAGAACCAGCAGCATCTTTTTTTGTTTTAGGGAAGCCTGGGTTGTTTGGGAATTATTTGTTTGGTTGCTTGTGCGTTTGTTCTTTGGGAAGCTTGGTTTTGTTTTGCTTTTTAATGTGATATGGATGCTGGAAGGTCCTAGCTTCTGGAGCATTACAGAGAATCAGCATCCCAGAAACAACACTTCAATGCTTTTCTACCCACACGGTAAAAGACTTCACCTAATCTGTCAGAAATGAGGTCAAAACACCAGCATCTTGCAAGTGAAAAGATTAATCCTGCTTTGAATTAGATCCAGCACAACAACACACAGGCCAGCAAATTTTGCAGCAGTGCATGGAGTTTTGAGTAACAGAGATGATTCCTCCCTCTACAACATATTCCATTGGGCTCTCACACCAAGTGTGTGCCCCTGCAGGAGCAGCTCTGACATATGGCACAGTCTCTGGGCCTTCCCTTCTCACCATCCCAAAGCAGCAACCAGTTCTATCTAATTCATCACCTATTTCTGAAACTACTAGAAACAGGACTGGTGAAATTATTTTTACTATGGAGGGTAGTATCAAAATAGATGCTCAGCTAAGAAAGGGGGATTTGGGTTTATATCCAGAGAGATTTTTTTTAACAACCCCAAGGAAATCTAAGAAAATTCTGTTCTACATAGACAGCTGACATGTCATTACAAGCAGTCTTTTCAATATCCCAGACACTGATAATTCGAGCAGTGAAGAAAAGCCACGGAGACCTTGGGTTCTCTGGGAGGTGAGTACAGAAATTTATCAGTAGATCTGATCTCTGTGCCACAGACCATGCTGAGGAGCCTGAAACTGCTGTGGTTTGTAATCCCAGGGCAGACTCACAGCTCAGTACATTGCTGTATATTCCAGGCAAGGAATTACAGAGGTGCATATGAATGAGGACAGGCTACCACCCAGCTGGTCACAACACAGAGGAGGACAGAACTACCAGGGATGAAACAAGGATTTGGCTTGAGAAACAGAGCAGGAAAATTGCTGTAGGTGTAAAGCAGCCCTGACATTCACAGGAAGCTGTACTATAGCTCCAGACTCTTCTCAAACTCTTTATTCTGCAAGCCAGCAGTATCTCCAGCAACATTAATAATTCATTTTAACACTGGCTGTTAACCCGAGAGTTGCTTTGAGGCAAATATGGAGACAGGCTGAAGACAAATGGTGCTACCAAAAGGCAACAGATACAGCAAAAGAAAAACACACTTAATGAAGATAACCCACTCTCTGGGGAGCTCAATCCACTACTAAAAGACAGTCTTTTGATTAATTCAAGCAGTTATTTTTCTGCATATAGCTGTTCTGATTGAGAGGCCAGCTCATCAAAAGGCGACAGGACAGGCTAATAGTTTAACATTTCGAAAACTCTATTTAAAAAACTATGAACACTCTCAAAAAAGACAAGAATTATACTTGTTTAAACAACTGGACTCCCTGCCACAAAGAGGACTCGAGAGTTTAATACATTTTGTAATATAGGACAAATAAAAAAGCCCCAAGGGCTTCCACCTATGAGTAATACAAGAACAAATTAAATTGTACAGGAAAAATAGAAAGGAATTTTCTCCATTCTTTTCTAGTAGGTCTCTGAACCTTCCCTTTATAAAACTTACTCTGGGTGACAGACATTGTGCTGAGTCCTCAGTCACATAGACAAAAAATTTATATTTGTGAGACAGACAAAATCCATCAGACAGTGGGCTGGACACACCACTGGCTTTTCATTCTGAGCCTCAGCACACACCAAGGACCCCTGTGCAGCCTCTTAGGGGAGCTTTTCCAGTGTCCTAATTAGGATTTAAACTGACTTGAAGTGCTCTGATTCAAAGTGTCTCTCATCCACGGCCTGGCTAAGATGCCACCCATCCTCCACAGACCTGTGGCACAGGAGTTCCTCTCCTCTAATAGAAACTCAAGAGTCAATCACAGGTATTGACATGGCATTTCATCACCAATCTGGTCTGAGCCTGAAAGGATGGTTTGATCGTGCTCCTAAAGCCAGATTGATCTGCACTAAGATCCATCTGAAACACAATCACATTTGTTCTAGTGGATAAACTACTGAGTTTTCTAGGAAATGGAATTATGTCTTACATAACCATGAAAAATTTGGATTACACACCTTTTGTCATTTTGGATTCTTTTTAATGCAGCTGATTAAAAGAAGATCACCTTCTGTTTCTAAATATAGTTGTATTTCTTCACTCACAGGTATAGCTTAGCAACCTAGCAACTACAAACAAGAGGCATCTACACCTTATCTCCTGTTCCTGATCACCAGCTTGTGTCCTGCACAGAATATCCAGTAACCATCCACCCTCCTGCCAACACACTGCTTTGGATGACCATGCCAAAAACATAATTAAAAAGTGATGGTATTAGATGGTAGAATCAATCTTTAGAAGGGGAAGGCAGCCACTTGTTTCGGTTTGTGTTTTATGCTTTGTTAGTCTGGTTCTTTTTCTAAAAATACTACATTATATAAAGAAATAATATACTGTTTATTTTACATGTAAATACATTTATGTGTATACACACAAACATATTTACATCATGAATCTCAGTTCTTGATCTCACAAGCCTGGGGGATCTGTAGTAAAATACTATTTTTACACTGTAGAATTCCATGACACACACATGGAACAAATGTGCAGGAGAACTCTGTCCTGACGAAGACATCAAACACTTGCAAAGTTTTCTCTCAATCTGACACGAGCAAAGACAATAAAACCAAGACTACCAAACTCAGACCCCATGACAGCTCCTTTAACCTTATCCCCAAACTGAACATGTTTGGAGATTTTTTTGTTGTTGTTGTTTTTATTCTGTGCCTGGAAATGTTAATAGAAATGATATTGTACATTTGAAAACAGCACAAACTTGAGGGATTATATCAAATCAATTCCGCTGGGATTTGTGTCCGCTCTAATCCCCTATTCAGCCCCAATCTCATTAACATACCAGGCTTAATTGGCATTTCATCCCTGCATTGTGTCTCCAAAATGAACAAGGTGTAATTATGTTAAAAAGAGCACTTCAAGGGTTTTGGTTTAATTCATGTCATTCATCCGCGTCAGAATGAACGCAGATGTTCTATTGCAGGATACAGCAGGAGATGAGCAGCTTTGAAACCACACTTCTGAGTTGAAAACTTTATGGTAAAAAAGTTATTTAAGTGAAACGTAAAACACAGTATTTTCTTCCTTTGTTTCCGTGGCTATACAACATTAACTTTCAAAAGCTGGTTCTGCTTAATTTGATTTTTCATTTTCAAATGAACAGCTGTGTTTAAGTCTAAAAGCCCTTTGTTTAAGCATACAGAGCCCCAGAAAAGGTTTGAACAAAGCATCTTTCTGTAAACACTTGATTACCAGGAAAGGCCTGGCTTCCAAAGTAATCTTGGGCTGGTTTTGCTCTAGGTTCTCTTTTAAAGCAAAAGAAATTGCATCACTTCTCAGATGTCAAACAACAAAAGCAACAAATGTCTTACTAACTGCATGGACTTCTTGTAGTCAAGGTAAATAAGGGAAGACAGAAGAGGATTTTCCATCCTTTTTTCCCCCCCTCTTCCCTACTGCAGACAGAAACCCACCTTAATTAAAACCACAACTAATGGGCATTGTATTTAAATTGTCCAGAGAATCAACCACTGTAGAGTTTTGTGGTCAGACAGCTCCTCTTAATACTGATAGTTCCCAGACAAAGGGAATATTTGCATAAGATATGCCATTTTAATTAATATATAGGTTGTCAGGTAAGTCATTTAATACAAATTCTTGACCAAATATTATTGAACATTAAGAAAAAGGCTCACTGGGGAAGTTCAAGTATTTGTCCAAACTTCCAGTTTCAACTTTATTTTGTTAGTGCTGTACTCCCCATGTCATGGTGCTTGTGTGGAAGCAAATGCTTAAGTATAAAACTCTTCATTAAGATTAGTAAGCTTTCTTAAGTGATTACAGCTGGAAGTACTTTGGCTATTTAAACATACCTCCCAATTAATTTCCTATTGTAGTCTTCCAACTATGAAACATGAAAAATACATCATCTATTGTATAAATTCTGTAATTACCTAATTACGTGGCATCGGGTAAATATGCAACAATTTAGAACAGTAGGTAAACGAGCAATTAGGGAATTAAGATTTATTATTCAGAATGCATAATAATGATGACTGAATCAAAGGTGCATCCAATCAAAGCAGCAGCAGAAGCACCTCAGTGGTGGCTCTTAATTCATACATAACAGGTGACTGGAGTGAGATATCCCAATGCACCCTGAGTAATTCATTCACAAACTGGTTTTTTAAAAATCATGTAAAGGTTCTGGTCAAATTAGCGTGATGGAAAATCTTTAAGAAAAGCACCGACAGCATTCATAAGAAATACTGATGCCTTTTTAATAGAGAAATAGCAGTTAATGCTGCTTTATCAAAATATGACATGGATTTGGAAATCTCAATGGAAATTCCTCCTAGCAGGTACTAACACACACACTGAGCCTTTATCATCTTAAAGAATATTAAATGCTATTGTGTATGCAAAGAGTTCTACGTTACTCTCTTTTAAAAAAGTTAAATGCCTCTGCATGCAAAATCCATACTTTTAGGATTTTTTAATCATTATTACTGAAAATCAACGTTAGACATTGTATGCATCTTTTTCCTTCCCTACAACACCTATTTACAAAAGTCATTTCCATTGGATAGAGAGTAGACATCTCAAGGATAACTATTCCTACAAGTTTTGTGAAAATAAGCAGCTGGTGAGGAGACAATTTGGAATTCACAAATTCACCCTTAATTTCTCTAGTCCCTGATCTAATTGGTGGTGTTGAATACAGCAGCACACATTCTGCTATCCAAAATACTCTGTAGGAAAAGAGCAACAGGGAAAAAAGGATGGTTGTTTTTCAGGCTAATGAAGAATCAACAGAAAAAAATAAGCCCAATTTAGTTTAGAGAAAGCTAATTAACCAAGACAGAGAAACCCACAGGAAATTAAAGCTGTTTCATTGTTCATGAAAATGTTTGTTTGGTCATTCTGATAAGAGCTGCTAAAAGGTCTGTTCAGTATTTGAAATATTGGGAGTACTTTTCCCAGAGGAGTGGGACACCTCAGGCCCCCAGCTCAGGGACATCCAGGCTCCATCACCTTGTGCAGTGTAAACCCAAACACAGGCATGGTCCAGCTCTTCTCTGCACTGAGGCCACACTGCCTGGAGAGTGCTACCCATCACTGATCACAGAATCACAGACTGGTTTGGGTTGGAAAGGACCTTAAAGATCATCTCCTTCCAGCCCTGCCATGGGCAGGGACACCTCCCACTAGCCCAGGTTGCTCCAAGTCCTGTCCAGCCTGGCCTTTGGCACTTGCAGTGATGGGGAGTCCACAACCTCTCTGTGCACTTCTCTTCCTTTCTCTACTGGTGTATACAGAAAAAACATAAAAGCAGGAGAAGCTGATCGAGGAAAAAAAAATTCAAGTTTATCTCCAATGAAGCTAGATTTAATACAAACCAAAATGTACTCACTGATTGCCAGTAATAAAAGTCTGTTTATTCCATGCTACTGCAACTTGGGAGCTAGAAATTATCTCCAGCAATACCATTATGTTTAGTATTCAAAACTTATAAACAACATAAGACCCTCTGGGCTTGGAAACAAGTCCAAAATCTGATCTGTGTTTTTACTACAATATTGCATTTATGACCATACAGTACAGTTTGAATATAAGCAGTTTTAAAGCCACCTGCTGTTGCAAAAGTTATTTTCCATAATTAAATATCTTCAAATCAAAGTCGTCCAGGTCATCTAAAAAACATGTGATTTTCTCTCACACACATAATCAAAGTCAGCATATGCTATGAAATAAAACCAGAGCTATAAGAAAACCAGCAGCATAATGCCATGAAAATGATTATTGCAAATCTCAGACCTCAGAAAAAGCAAGACCTTATCTTACATCACTGTCTTCATTCAAATAATAGCTGCCATAAACTTGAAATGATCCTCAATGCCAATTGCATATTTTATTATCTTCTGTGACTGTGCTTTTTACCAGGGTCTAGCATCACATCCCTGGGAGTGTTCAGGACCTGGTTGGAGAGGGATTGGAGCAAGCTGGTCCAGTGGAAGATGTTCCTGCCCAGGGCAGGGGGTTGGAACAAGATGATCTTTAAGCTCTCTTCCAGCCCAAACTGGGATTCTGTGATTTATCCTGTTGAACCACATCAAGTTCTCTCAGCAGAAGCCCACACAGCTCACCACACTCCAGTGAAGAGCCACCTTGCTTGGGACATGGGATGTCCTCAGTGTCTCTGGGTGCCACCACTCCCCCAGGGGCTCTGTTCTGAGCTCCCTGAGCAGCCTGAGCCACAGTGCACAGCCTCCCAGAGCTGCCAGACACCGAGGGCAGCACATGAAACCTCTGTCTGTCTGTCTGCCCAGGAGGTGGCAGTGACCCACATCTTGTCACAGGGAGCACAAACACTCCCCACTGCTGCACTTCCCATCAGGAGAGGGAACGTGGCACAAAGAGTGACAGTCACAAACTGCTCTGAAACCCAGGGAAAAAGCTGCAATGGTTCAAAGACCACTGGAATAGTTCCTGTGGTCTGCAATTCACTCCTGCCCTTGTCTGGAAGTTCATCAAGAAGAAAAAAACATCAGCTAAACATCCTAAATGCCACACACAGGTCCCAAGTGCCAAGTGAAACATCTATTTTAAAGAAAGCTGATTCCTGTGAAAATCAAAAGCTATGCAGTTCAGCTGCTGAAAAATTAATGAACTTGCTATAAGATTTAGGCAGGAGAATACACAGGTAAGGCAGAGAAAATACACAAGTCATGCAAATATGGGCTTCAAATAAGAATTCTGAGCTTGCTCTTCAAATCTCTAACTCTTAAAAGTCAACTTGTCTAGGATTCAGGGTAATGTAAATATAAATGCACAAAAAGTTTCTAGCATACAGCTGGGAAGGCTCCAAACCAGTCTGCTTCTCTGCAAAATCAAACATGCCAAACTGGCACCATGAATCAATGGAGAGAGAGAGGCAGGTAAGCAGCAGTAGTACCTGAGAGCTTTGCTTAACACAGAGCAAATGGAAATGCTCTGGGAACACCAGTGAGTGCAGTCAAAGAAGGAAAAAAGATCAACAGTTATCTTCAGAAACCACTGAGACAGGAGAAAACAAACAGTTGTGCATAAAATGATAATTTTACCAGAGATGGGAAAAAAATGCTTCTTTATCAAGGCACAGAGCACTCTCCTTGTCTCTGAGGAAGATAAACTAGAATACCACCTGTGTGAGCAATCAATTTTCCAACAACATCAGGGGATTGAATAGGCAACAGAAAAGATGTGGGGCAAGTCAGGGGGACTGAAAGCAAACAGAGAAAAACATCTCAATAATTCCCAACTGCTGCTATTAAAAGCAATCCCACTGCAGCCCCTCACACAGGACAGGAGCTGGAACAAGTATTTCCTAAAATTTCCAATAAGGTCTAAAATTCAGCTCAGTTTCAGGTACAGCAGCAGAAAATATGAGAAGCAGGGGAAAAAAAAAGAAACTAAGGCATCATTACATTATAAAGCAAAATATTTTGGCATCAGTTATTTTTAGCAGAAGTTGGCAGGAGTTGACATTGAAGTAAATCATAAGTAGCAGAACTGAGAGAAAATTCTACGACTAAACAGAATTTGTGTTAATACTTCCTAGGATAAAAATTCAAGGAACTGGCAGAAGCTGTTCTGTAAGTCAGTTCTTGGCTACAATTCTGTGTTTATAACTTCTAAATATTTTACTGAAGCTTTCATTGTAGGTAACCAAATTAAATCAACAATAGACCAACTGTTCTGCTCTGGAAAAAAATGTACCTGGAGTCACCTGGGGATATATCAAAAGTTAAATATGTCATCAATTGTGACACAGCCATATTGGTCTTTCCCTCAACTACAGATCAGAGCATGAAATGCAGCATTCAAAACCTCAATAAATCAATTAAAAGGACGTGGAATGATCCCTACAGACCTGGGGTCTGGGCTGCAATGCAAGAGGTCCTTGCCAGGCCTTTCATTTCCATGACAGGCATGGAAAACTGCAACACCCCAGCTGCTGAAAGCAAAAGTATTATTCCAGGAAATGGAAAAGACTGGTGAAAAGACAATGTATAGAGTGTATCCACGTGATAATCCCTTGGGAATGCAGGGTCAGGCCTCCCCTGGTGTCTTGTGCAGTTCCTACTGAGATGAGCAGCAGGCTGGTGATTTATAAAGTTTTTTTTTAAATGCCATCTGTACTATGCAAGAAAAAAATTAGGGAACCTTTTCTGGAAATGCCACAGAGAATTGAATAGAATATTTTTTAAAATTTTAATGGAACATCAAAATGTTTGGGATTCCCCCCCTCCTCATATGGAAATCACAGTACATTGTTGGGAAGCAGGCTTTCATGGTAGTTCTATTATTAAGCCATCATGAAAAATGTATCAAAGACAGTTCCACAAAACTAGTATTTATTTTCTCAAAAATGAAAATACAACACTAAAAAAAAAAATCCCAAGCTATCAGTGTAAAAAGCATGCAAAAACACAATCCAACAGAACATTAACAAATAAAACCCAAACTGGAAATGCTGTAGAAACAGAAAATCTGACAAGCTTCAATAGATACATTCCCACAATATAAAAAAATGGCACACATCCTAGCCCAGCTGTTACACCATCCCTTGACTTTCTGCCTGGCCATTTTCCAGGCAACTCAACAGCTGGAGTGCCATGCAGGAATACCCTCATTTCTGTATTAGAGTTAAAATATTAATTTCCAGAAGCCACTTTCACTGGCTAGCGTTGAGGGATTTGGGGAGCACCAGTTTACAGGTGACATCTCCTCCTCACAGGGATCAATCACCCCAGTGTTCTCTGCACTGTCCTTGTGAAAGCTGCTCCTCACTTGCAGCAACCTTGAGCCAAGTCCTGTGCCTCAAACAGATGATGGAGTAAGCACTGCTGTGGGTATTCTTCTCAAAAGCTCTGAGACTTTCACCAGTGCCAAAACCTTTCCAGTGCTCTCTGTGAGCCTCTCCAGGGCACTCACTTTTCCCCCAGGGCCACAGGATCTCTGATGCTCCCAGGGTGTGGTGTCATGATGCTTCACCTCTGACAATGCTACAATTTTCATGACCTCGGAGCAGAAATCATTTAAATTTAAACCAAGATGGGGCAGAGACTGGTTAATCTTTGTGAGATACAAATCACAATCAAACCAGTGGGGAGGAGATCTGCATCCACTCTCTCCACTGCTAATGGTGAATAAAGTCATGTACTTGGATACTTGTGTGAAATGCAGGTTTTCAGGGCACATGCTCCTAGGAGTTGCAACTAGCTCATGGAGGTTTGTACCTCCCCACCCCTGTGCTAGCAGCCCCTTGGGAGACGTTAAATCTGCCCAGACAAATCCTACATCACCCCATGTCTCCTGTGATGGAGCTTGGGCTGGGTGAGGTCTCCTGGCAGCAGCAGAAACTCCCTGAGTGTGCCCATTTCCTACTCAGCCTGCTCCACCTTCACCTGACAGAATCAAAACACATTCCAGCAAGAAACCACAAGCTCCTGGGAAGGAAGGCTGGAAAGCCAGATGCCACATCTGCAACAATTCCTCCAGCTCACTGCCTGCATCCAAAGCAGCCTTTGGGGAAAGTGAGACAGGACCAGGCTGCCATGCTGGCTCTGAGGAGCTGCAGAACACAGCACTTTTATTTCAGACACACCTCCCACATTCTCCCACATTTGGTTTATTAATAAGCCAATAAGACTTATTTACAGAATATATTAATGACACCAGAGTTCCCAAATCTCCCGACACCCTCTGATCAGCAAGGGTTTTTATACCCTGCATGCTATAAATACAGTATCTTAAAAATTAAATAACAAGAAGCCCTTGAAAATTTTAGCATGCTGGAAAGATATTTCAAGAACACACTATTGAGTCCCAGCTTTATGGATGCTGTTAAGAAAACAGTTCTCATTCCTTTAAGGTTTTTTTCCTTAAAAAAAAAAAAATTCCATCAGCATTTCTGTCGCCCTCCTTTCGCCTGGGACAAAGTACCAAACTGGATTTACCAGCACAATGCACACCCATTCCTCAGCTTGGCTGTTCTCCTTAGGCACAAACAGCCTATAATCAAAAAGAAATAATAATCATAATACAAACAGCTGGATTCATATTCCCCTCTGCAGATTGCAAACCCATATATCTTCTGTACAAAGAGATGAACTCTGTATTTCTTACGGCTAAATGGTATTTGTGTAAAGAAGGATTGCTCCATGCTAGGCTGATGGGTTCACTTCTCTAGGGTATTATTTTGTAGTAACTCTTCTCTTACCAAACCACCTTTTTTTTCCTCCAGATGAGGAGAAGAAAGCACAATAACAAGGTAAACACAAATATTTCAAACAAAGATTTAAGGGTTAAACACAACACCTATTTGTACTTGTAAGATTAGGAAGTTCTGGTTTGTTACAGTGGCCCTTTCAGTTTATATTAGAAATGCTCACTGTCTGTTAATACTGTCATGACTTTGCTTCCTGAAATATTCATCCATCCTGCATTGTAGCCTCAGTTTGTAAATGACATTTGATTTTTAATTCTGCTAACTGTACAAGCAGTGACTCTCACCGTGTTCTCCTCAATAATGAGCAGTGACTTAAAAACAAAATCCATCCATGCCAATGGAGGGCAGCTTGCAGTCATCAGTTCTCATTTCCTTGGTCAGACAGAGCACAGACAGTCAGGCCACAGCACTAAATCTCTGCAAAACCTTTAAAGACAAGTCAGCAGCCACTGGGAGTTTATCTAAACTCAGTACAAATTATTTCTTCCCCTTCTGACAGCAAGTTGTTCTTCGATTCAACATGAGAGAAGGCACACGGACAGCCCTGCTCCACAACACAATTCATGCACCAACCAAATTAATTCTGTTTATTGTCTGAGCTCTGAGATTTTCTCTTCCTCCCCACACTTTATCCCAATTAGCCTTTTCAGTTGTCAGCATCCTGGGTGGCAAACAGAAAACCTGGAATACTGAGACAAATGCTCACCAAAATGCTCTGCCACAGCAGCAGCAGGCTGGCTGAAAACCCAAGCTGCTTGTAGGGAATGTTGGTGGTCTTTGCAGCCCCAAAAAAGACAAGGCAGCCGACATGTCCCTTCAGATAAACTTGAGCTGGTAAATTAGTGCCAAGGAATCAAGGATCTGATTTTAAAGTGCAACAAAATAATTGAGAGCAGCAGATAAACACCAGCACAAACACTCCTGGGTGATGTAAACAGTGTTACTTTAACTTCTTTTATTTGCCTTCTTTACACAACAACTAAAATACATGACTATCAACAAAGAAACCCCTGACTTTCCAGCTCAACACGTCTCCCTGTCTGTTTACAAGCACTGAATTATTCATGTTGTATAAGAGGAATATATACAGGAAGAGATCCATGTATGTAGGAAAACAGAGAATGTCAACTCCCAAGCATCAGAGCCTTTTCTTAGAAAACTATGAGAGACACACAAACCATTTAAGCATCACAGAATTTCTGTAAAACTTCAGTCACTAAATTACTTTGATACTTAAAAATTTACCTTATGTTCACAATCTGCTCTAATGCAAATCACATTACTCTGGGCTATAGCCCAATTTCATTTTTCTAAGCAAGGAGCTTTTATTGGCAGTGAAGCCTCTGAGAATGAAACTTGGCCTAATTAGATTGTTCACAGTGCCTTTCCTCCAGGAGCAGCACGTGCCATACCCCACAGCCATGGGGCCTTGGTGTGTTTGCTGTCACTCCAAGGGAAGTCTCACTGACACCACAGTGGATCATCACCACGTTCCTGTACACAGAGCGTTTTATGGCACGTGAGCGCAGCAATATTTAATGGCTAAAGCACCAAAGGCAAGAGCCCCAGGTCTTTGGGCTTTCCTCACAGAGCTCTGACAATGTTTTAACTCTGCTGAGCTGTGAGATGGCCAGCAGACCCCTCTTAGCACTGTGCTGAGAGCTCCAACCAATGCCAAGGGTTTTATGTGGATTTTGGGGATGATAGGGAAAAAACCTGAAGTTGTTTTCTTAGAGGCTGGACTAGATGATCACCACGGGTCCCTTCCAACTGTTGTTTTCTTGTAATGTACCTCTTAACAAACCCTTGTCACCACTCCAAAACTATCCCACTACAAAGGCTTTCCAACACATCTCCCCTTAAAATTAGTCACCCAACAGTTCCCCTCCCACTTCATTAAATTCCCTCTGCTCTGCAGTCAACCACAACTCAGCTGCACAGTCAGAATGATAAATGCCCCAGAAAAGCACAGAAGAATCCAAGATACAATGCTTAATTTTGTTTGCTCCTTCGCCTGGAGCCACTTCCTCCTCTGACACAATATTTGATATTGGCTCAGAAACCTCAGATTTCTCCAGGCCATTGCAGGAGGCTCATTCCTGCACAGCCCTGACAGGGAACTGCAGAGAGCAAGTGAGGACTGCAAACAAACCACATCCTGTTTATGACAGCACACAAGAGCCATTTCCCTCCTGCTTGGCACTTCCCAACGTGTCACTTGGCATCTCCTCGCTGTTTCAGAAGGAAAGCTCATTAGAAAATTCATTTACTGCTAAGAAATTCTCATCCTGGAGGACTGCATTTCAAGTGGGAAGCATCAGGAAGGGATTGCAGCACATCCAGGGGGGTCGGGATGCTGGTGGAAATTGTCAATTTTCCAGGTAAAAGGAATCAGATGTTTCCAAATCTCTGCATTTCCACGTGGAAATAAATGGGTGAGAATCTGCAGCTCTTCACTGGCTCCTACCACAGTCTCCATGGCAGATGCTGTGTGCTCCAGAGGCCATTTCTAACTAATGGATCTTTCTAAGATGCATTTTAGTTGTATGACTATTCAATCCTGTCCTTCTCTACTAAAATATAGATGGCATAACACAAATTCACCTCCTACAGAGCTGACTATTGTTAGAATGCCCTTCTACAAACCTCAGCAGAAGCCTCTCAGAGAGAGGGGGAAAAAAACCCAATACACATCTTCCTGGTTTCCAAATTATTTTATCCAAGATGCCCAAGGCTGGACTGAGTTTGGCAGGTAAAAAGTTGGAATTTTCTCTAACAAACTATTTTATTCCATCACCTAGCACTAGCACAAAGGATGCAGACAATCAAGAATGTGATGATACAGCCCTGGATCACATTGGACCTGGGGGTAGGAGAAAGAAGCAGCAGCCCATAGTCCCAATCAATCACGACAGGCCCTTCTGTACTTGCCTAAAGGTGCCTTGAAAATGGGAAATAATACCAAGAGAATGCTGCAAAAAAAGAGAAAAACTTACAGCTGACAATAGCAGTTTTTGAGATTGTTAAAAAAAAGTGAATTTGGATGGGTTTAGTTTTTTAAAGACACTTTAGAAGCAGATATTTCCAACCAGGGAAGGCTTGAAACCTAGCAAGGAGAGAAATTGTGACATGGCATAATAGAAATTGAGGGCACAGCCCTGAGGTCAGTGCCAGCCCCACAGCAATAGGATCACCATGGCCATCCCATAGGATGCAGCATGCCAGAGGTGAGGCAGCAACTCAAGTGACTCCACAAGGCACTGAACAAGTCATTAGACTCCACAAGGCTTTAAGCAATTTCTCCTAACAGTCATCTCTTAATAACATTTTTAAATTATCAGATGACAGTGTTGAGTCACTACAAGTTTATCATACAGTTCCTGTGCTAATTATTTCACTCTGGCACAAAGCAGACATGCAAAACAATGCTCTTAGTTTTGGTAAACATTCAATATTCCTTCAGCCTTATAATCATTTATCACATTGAAGTTCTTCTTCATGAAAGTCAGAAACATTATGTTTAAATTTAGGGTAAACTTTGGGGTGGGGGCTGTCAGTGAAGCAGCTTGAGAAGTTACCATTCCTTAGACCTTGTTGACACACCTTTCACAAGGTAATGGACAATATACACAAATATATTTATTTACAGTTTTTCCAGTTCATCATGAAGCAAAATTCTAGGACTGGAAAAATGAAGATCAAAGCCTACACACAATGAGTGCTTACCCAAATGAGACCTAATGAGTTTCCATAGGAGGTACCTTAAATCTCCATAAAGCCAGGAAAGAAGACAGAATCTCAAATATCACCAACAACACTGGAGAAAACGGAGACTGCAAATCTGGCACTTTGGCAAAAGCAACTTGATTAAAAAAGTGAAATCTTTAGCAGATGTGTCTACACAGACACACCACACACACAAAAAATGATATCAAAGATTGAGAACAAACAGCAGCTGGGACAGAAGGTGGCAGAGCAGGAGAAATGGTGCAGTTCAGGAGGCAAGGCCAGTCTGGGATGTAAAGACAGGAATAGCAGATGGACAAATGAATGCCATGAAGACCCAGCACATCACTAGTACCCATTTCCTCTATGGAATAGTTAAAAATAGCAGTAAGTTTGCCACAATCCCCACATCTTAAGTACTGCTGCAAACTCAGAAGAGTCTTCCTGAGTTATACTGGGCAAAGAGGAGCCTGTGAAAGAGCAATTAAGTGTATTCCAGAGTGGGTTCAGCTGCCTGCAGGGAGCTGACAGAGCCCCCTGCTCCCGTGTCGCTGCAAGCAACAAATCAAGCAAGTGCCTGGCTCTGCTCCCACACAGGAAGCAAATCTGTTTACAATCCTGGAATAAATAAATAAGTGAGACTCAACACTAGTTAACACCCAAAGTTTTCCTCAGTGCACAGAATAAAGAGCAGAGGAGTGAAATGCCAATTGCAGCAGTCACGCTCCGTTAAAAGAAGAAACCAGGGGAGAGTTTGAGGTCTGTGTGCAGCAAAGTGCCAGCAATGCACAAACAAGGAAACATCTGATATAAACAGGCATTTCTCAAAGGCAAGAGGGACACAGGCAGAGCAATAATGTGCATCTGACATGAGAAAGGTTTGACTGAAATTAGTTCATCACTATAAAAAAGCTAACTAGCACCAAGCTGTGCCAGGCACTGAACAACAGACCAACTGCAGACCTGATGTGTCTGTGGGAAACTCTGTGTAGTCAAAGATAGTTACAACCTGGATCTTCAGAAAAAAATGGCATTTAATTGTTATGGAGGGAGAAATATATTTATATCCAACTCCACTGAGTTCAACTCTGCACTGCATTGATCCACTCCACTCTGGACTTGGTCTGCTAAATGCCAGCCTTTGAGGCAGCTGAGCTACTGCAATCATCCAGGGAATACACAAAGCCATTAAGTACACACCTCCTGCATTGTTATTTTTACCCAAAAACGGAAACAGAGGCTTAATTTTATACAAGGCCTTCACATCTGGCAAGAAAAGGTACAACCTTTGAAGGGAAAAAAGAAAGGAGAAACACCAAATTGCTCTTTTTATCATAAACCACCTTTGGAATCATTTGGCAAGGAGTCAGTTCTGGACTCCTTCAATCCTGTGAGAGAGATTAAAAAGGAATAAAAATAACCTGAATTAACTATACAGGATTAGTGAAATCCAAACAATCTCTTGGGAATTGAGCTTTGGGCTCAGAAGAGGGCAAACAAACTCAGCCCCAAACATCAGCATAAGAAAAAGTCTCTTACAAAGCAGAAGATACGAAGCAACAACTCTCCAGAGAAGAACAACTGAGTCTGAATTTAGCCAGTGCTACTATTACTATCCATCACCCTCTCAACCTAAGGGAAACAGACAGCAATACAATAAATATGTCAATGTTTACTGAGCATTTGAAGAACTGTATGTTCTTGTGATGCAAAATGAATCTGTACTGCTTGGTCAGCTTATTTAAAATATTTAAACTCTGTCTCAGCTGTCTCATTCATAAAAGAACTTCTGCCAGAGATGGGATTCCAACACTCAAAACAGTTAAATAACTAACAACCATCAAGCTGCACTAACCAGAGTCCACTCAGCAAAGCTTATCACTCCTTCCTGTTTTCCCCTACCTGCTTTTTTTTGTACCTACTTGTTTGTTACAGCTTGAATGAAATTACATTTCAAACTAATTAAGACAGTAACTCCTTTGTGGATTTGTTTTGCAACTGAAACAATACAATACCTCTCATCTCTGATGGACTCAGGGTAATAAGGAGCCAAAGAGTAACAAAACTACCCCAGAGATAAAATTTAATGACTTTAGCTCTATAACACAATATTAAGGAAAACCAGTGCAGAATAGAGCCAGCATGCAGCTGTGTGATGTACAGGACCTTCCCTCATTTTTGTGGGACCAGTTCTTTTCCCAGTGAAATTGAAAGGTGATCAAGGCAGACACAGACAAGTACTTGACTCCTTTGGTTAAACAGCTTGAGCAAAACACACTCATTCTACTCCCACTTTTCTGAAACAAATTAGATGTGAATAATTGGATGAGGGTAAAGAAAATCCAGCTCAGTAGTGAGAGTGCTGTGTGAATGTCCATCTTAGAGCACTCCCACTGCAGTGACTCAACAGGGGAACATCTGCACAAAAAATGCTTTCATAGGTCTGCTTTCCAACAAAAAGCGTATTTAATTAGAAAACCTCTTTTCTTAGATCCAATTGAGAAAGGTCTGCACACATGGACCTGAGCATCTTTTGGTAAATAAAGAGCACACCTGCACAGATCATGTTTTACTTGCTGGTTCCCAAGGATTCTGTGTTTGCCCCAGGCACCACTTCAAGAAATACATCTTATTGTTTTGGAGATTCATCTAATTTAATTGCTTATTACATTTCACAAATTGCTTTTCTGGGTAGAAGTGATTAATAGATACACTTGTAGGTATCCTCCTCCAGAAGTTTTCCAACAGAACATTCAGAATAAACAGAACAGCACTTTCATGGCTTCCCAAATGAGTGTTTCTCCCCCACCTATAAAACAGTAAAAGTTCACTTCAGAGGTAACATTTCAGTCTCCAAGAAGTTAGCACACATTCAAGAGCTGCTGCAAGAGCACTATAGGCTTTTTCTTTTTTAAACCACAGAATTGTATCTGACATTAACAAAGCCATATATGTTATGGCAACACTTGGCAGTATTCAGCACATTTTTAAGGGAACAGAATGATTTTTTTTTTAAAGTCAGCAGTGAAAACTGGAGGTTATTTTTGGTTGCTGGCACTTGGCTCAGCTCTAGCTTCTTGTCACTTCAGCTCCCCATTCTGCCACACAGAGCAGTGGATCCCAGTGGCAGAGGCACCAGGGAAAAAAAACAAAAACTCTGGGATTACCTCAGGAGAAGTGAGACAAGCACAAGGGATGCCAAAGGGAAGGAGGCCACAGAAGAGGGAATTTACCAGAAATTACAAATGAGCAAGAGGCATTGCAAGACTTTAGTAATTTGAAGTCAAACTCAGTCAATCCCAATCACAGGGCTCTCTGAGGGATCAAACCTCACTTTCTCCAATGCCTGAACTTTTCCTCTCTTGCTTCTGTCCATGTATAAGTCCCTTGGTGACATTTCTAATGCTCTTATTGTAATAAAAAGCAGATGTCAAACACCCCTGCAGCAACCACAGCTTCAATGTGGTGAAGCAGGCCATGCAGACATGGAGGAAATGGCCACTTAGAGCCAAAGAAAAAGGAACGTTAAAGATAGGAGTTAAAGTCAAAGGAATTCAGTCCAAAAATACAGAGTAAATTGAGTCCACCCACTGCAATAGTCTTTTGCAATTTTCTGCTGCAAAGTTCTTTATAATTAGCACAACACTAAGCATCTTAATTGTCAAAAAAAAAATATCAATGAATTCAACTTTGGAAGACACAAAGTGAAATTCTCCATACTGAAATGTCTCTCTTTAGCTCCATAATCATTAAGAAAAAGAGGGTTTAAGAAAATCAGTTATGGTCTTAACCTGCTCAGTCCCAGAATGCATGTCTGGAGAAAAATACAAGTCTCTTTAAACAGCTGTTATTGAGCAGGGCCCCTTCCAGGCAGCCCCCTCTGACCATGTTAAATTACCTCATGCACACACACAACATCAGATACTTCTGTAATCCACAAAACCACCTAACTAGCAAAGCTCAATTTCCTTTGGACTGTGGTTGTACATCTAATTCCTCTCATACAGTAATAAATCAAATGTCCTCCCACATCACCCTCACCAGCCCTACATGGCACACACTTCCCCCTCCACTCACCACACTTTCTCTCTGAATCCTGTTCCTTAGGAATGTGTGGACTACAGAATAAACCCCCTTCTCCTTGCCACTGTCAAAGTAAACACAGCAAACCAGCTGTCTCTGCACTGGGCTGGAGTGAAAGCCATATCCTTGCCCTTCCTTTGCACAGAACTCCCTGGCTTTAAACAACCTGTCCCCTCTCTAGTGTGACCAAGGTAGCCAGAGGCTGAGCAGGGAGGGCCAGAGGCCAATGAACACCCAAAGTCAAAGGCTAATGAAACCACTCCAAAAATAAATTTTTCTTCTGTTCTTAGATAAAGAAGATAGTCTGATACCCTAGGAAAAATGTGCAACAATTCCATCCATTGAATGCAAATACCTCAACATCTCTGAATCTGTTTGTAAAAATGGTATTAAAACTAAAGTCTAGGACAAAAAAGTTCAATTATCCACTCTAAACAGAAAGATTAAAATCCCTGGCATCTACAAAGCAACCTGGGCTAGTGGAAGGTGTCCCTGCCCATGGCAGGGGGTTGGAACAAGATGATCTTTGAGGTCCCTTCCAACCCAAACCCTTCTGGGATTTTATGCTTCACCAAAACTTTGATCTCCTATGATCTGGAAACAAAGGTACTGATCTCAGCATGACATTCCAAAACCAGATGGAGACTGTCCATGCAAATGAGCATGCACCATGTCTTCTCTTGGAAGACACTGACAGATGGATAATCCAGTTAATTAACAAAAGGACAGAAAAGCTTTGCACACTTAAATGCCCCATCCAAATTCCATCATGATTAACAGCTCAGTTGTCAGGGTACCTAATAGCAGAATGTCATTTCCATCATCTCTTTGGCAGAGACTTAAAAATCAAATATCTGTGTGCTCCCAGTCAATGGAATGGTTATATGAGAAGCTCACACAAGTCTCCCCTGTGTCTGAACTTGTTCACACCCCAAAAACTGATAACAGCCCTGAAAATAAACCTGATCACAACACTCTTCCTTGATATTTTAGAGGAATGGCAGCTGATTGGCCATGATTAAAGATTTCAATAGAAATCACTAATCTTTGTGGGGTTTGTTCCTAAAGAACTAGCTTCTTCCAGCTCTCCTGACCAAACTATGATTATCAACCAATCTGCACCTTGTCATGTAACATCTGGTAAAGATAAGAAAGCAGAACTAAGTATTCATAATACACATCTGAAATGTGACTGCCTGTGCAAACTCCAGCCCAAGCTGCCAATCCTCAGTTCTGAACTCACCATTTCTGGCACCAAAGTGACCTGACCTCCAGCCAGTACAGCCTCCACCTGCCCACAAAACCTTCCTGCTGCCACATTAAGTATGATGTGCCTCACTGGAACAACAGGCTGGAGCTTTCTACTGCCTCTCTAACTATACCCCTCACCAATGGATTGCACATTTCTGTCACAGCATGTGCCACAGCATAGGTCACAGCTGAGACAGCCATGATAGAGAGCACCATCATACAATTTCAGAAAGCTTCAACCCATACAGAATAACACCCTACCTCATCAGAAGGCTTCAGGTGGCTGCCCATACCAGAGAAACATCATTCCACTTTAGAAGACTGCAAGCATCTGCCCTCCTTGCTCTTTAGCCCAACCTTTTATACCCTGATGGTTCATGCACTGCACCTGTGTGCCCTCTGCTCCCTTTGGTGGTTGCTCAGCACACCTGGGCACTCCATGGCTCATTGCTGTCAATGCTGCTCACCTGCTGCTCACAGCTGCAGCCACTGGGGATGAGGCTCAGCCCCAGCCCCACCCCCAATCACCACAAAACAGGTACCAACAGATTTCCAGAAAACCAGGCAGAAATACATCTATTGCATGTCTAGGTATAAGGATTTTAAGCCAAAGAAAAATGGCTTTCGAAGCAGGAGAGAAAAAAGTTGCCTTTGTTTCCTTTCTCCTAAGAAGGTCACAAATGAAAGGTTACTTTTAGGCAACTCTTCAGCTTATGCCATTATTTGTCTCTAGCATGGGTTTAATATTGTGGCCAGCAGTGCACTAAATTATGTTTTTTCTTCTATTTCTACCCAAGTCCAGTACAAAAGCAGAACTTCATAAGCCAAACCAAGCAGGGCCCCTTTAGAGATGCATGCAGATGCCCATTTTAAAAGAACATTAAAATGCAAACATTAATCAGATGAAAATTACTGAACATCCTTCTCATTAAAAAGAGCTCCCAAACAAAAGGAGAACTGAAAACTTGGCCCAGTAAACACCCCTTGCCATTTTCCTCCCATACCTACAGCACACATCCATGCATAATTAACTTGGTCTAAGCACTCTCATTCATTTCTAGCTTTCTAGTATTTAACTAAACTACTCATTTTTCAATTGTCAACCACCTAAATAACTCTGCCAGCAGCACAGCTCATCTCTTTCATAATTATAAGAGATATGAAGAGTCTCCTTTCATCTTCCAGTGAACAGGTATTTAGCTGGTTTCCAAATACCTGCTGCAATTTGTTATCCAGGGCTGCTTCTTGCCCCTGGCAGTCTCCTTTCTGTAATTCAGCAACATTCTAAGGATCCAACAATGTCCTGTTCAGTGGTAGCACAGAACTTTTAAGATGTTCAACTTGTTTCCTGGTACCAATGAAAGTGTTTCTTCAGCTTTTCAAACTACTGCTACATATCAGCAGAGGTATTTTTAACCACTGAACATAAGAACATCTAAAACCTTTTCTCTTCATTTGGATGTACAGCTAGAATATCTTTCCAGTGGGCTCCTTACTAACAACTGGTTTAAAATTCTAGAATGCACACTCCATTTCTTAAGTAGCTTAAATGATCTACAGCATTTGGAGGCTGGGTGAACTATTATTGCTCAGTCAGAACTTGTTCTGCCTTCCATTTCCAATCACCTTCAAGCTTAAATTTCACTCAACACACTCATTTCCACTTTTAATATGGCCAAATCAAGGGAGCATATGGATATAGTAGTATTAATAAAAATAGAGACACTCTAATGGTGTGATCAACTAATCAAACCAAAACTCGTAAAGGCAACATAATGAAACATTATAACAGCATTATAAAAGACAACAACCTATCTTTCAGCATTTGACAGCACTGAGAAAAACTAACTACTAATAACACATCACACCAAAAGAGAAAACATGTTTTCATCAAAAAAGGTTTATGGCTCCTGGTCAGTGTCTTTCTCCTGTCAACACATTGAGTGGTTTGTTAGCTATTAACTCTCCTGTGTGTTCACCCTTAATGCTGTATTTCTTATCTCACAAACCCTATTGACATAAAAATCTCTCTCCACTTTGTACTGAGTCTGTCTTCCACTTCTGCCTTATTAACTCGTGTCAATACAGCAAGGGGAGCAAAAGAAAGCAGCAAAGTCAATACCCATCCATCACTTTTTTGTGCAGCTGCTGCAGTGAAGAGGAACACATGACAAAGGGAGTGGCTGCACAGGTCAGAAATTCATCTGCCCAATTAATACAGAGCACTCCAAATATTCAGAGCAAAGATCACATGCTGAAGCAGAAGCTGCTCCATCTCCACTGTGCTTTTGCAAATAAAAGTCTCTCACAAGACATGCTGTCCTTGTTTCAGAGAAATTAGAAGCTGTGGTGGGATCTGCTAGCTAGTCCCACTTCTTTCCTATGCTTTTTCTGCCCTTCTTGCAATTGCATTTCTCTTACTAAATCACAAAGTGCCTCTGGGGATAAAGGAAGGCATCATCACTGAACACTTAACTGGACAGGATGATCTCTTTTCTCTGCCAATCCCTGCGACAATAGGAACACTAGAGATCTGAATTCAGAACAAGGAAGAAAGCATTTATCAGACAGAATAGCAGAGATTAAAGCATTTCTCCCTCTGATTGAATGACCACAGTATCACATTCCCTCTGCTCCTGCTGCTGCAGAGGAAGTGATTGAGCTCTGGCACAGGGGCCTTGCTGAGTGAGGAAGGGGGCAAATCCTCTCACCAGAATTTTAATTTCTTGCTCCTGGAACCAGGAAATCATTACCCAATGCAGCAGAGAAATGAATGCCACATCACGTCCAATGGTCTCCCTGCTGGCAATCTCTGTGTGAGAGAGTTTATTTCAAAGAGACTGGATAAGGTATTGCAGACCTTTCAGCTACATGGGACCCATGAAGGGCTGCAAGAACTAAGAGACAAAAAGAAAGAAATGAAAAATAGAAAAAAATGAAATTGTGAAACAATTTAAAGACAGATGGAAAGAGCCCAAGTGAAATCTGTGATTTCCACTGTGGAGCAGTAAAACACATTAACTCATCTTGCCAAAATACTTGCTGCAAAAGATATTATTTTAGTACCTTTTACACACTCCTGGGCTGCACTCAGTTGAAGTCTCTCAATTTCCAAGCCTCATTTCTCCTTTCCAGTGGACAGTGTTGGGGGTGCCAGGAAGAGAAAAAGGTAAGATTCCAAATGCTGCATTGATTCCCATATGAAGAACCTTGTGCCACTGTTGCATGTAAGTAGTGATATTAGAAAAGAAAAGCCTTATAAAATCTGGTTTAGGCCCTGCTACTCAAACTAAGCTAGCAGCAGCTTGTAGGTTCCCATGCAAAACAACCTTGGGAATGAACAGTCAGTTAACACAACAATCTATTCTGGTAAGAAAAGTAAACATAAACAGTAAACAATAGATCTGTCCCATGAGACGCCACAAAGGAAAAATGTAAACACCTGAGTCTTAGCACATACACACAGAACAGCCTTTAATCAATGAATTAGGTAACAAGAATACTACCAGCCAATCAGAGTTACACATGAGGTCTGTGAAAACTGTATAAAATAAGTTATGTAAATAAAGAATGGGCTTTTTCCTAGATAAAGAAACTGAGTCCCAGCTAATTATTATTGCAACATGCCTTCTCTCCAATTCATGCTATTCTGTGCTGAGCAGAGCTCACCTTGCACAGGGACAGGCCAGAGGCACAGCTTTCTAATTTTCTTGTTGATTTCTTTTTTCCTGCTGTAGAAATCAAGAAGCAGTGGGGAAGTAATGCAGATTAAAAAAAAAAATTAAAAGTTATATATCCAGATATTTGTTTGGATGCAGACAAAGCAGAATGAGTGATGGGATACATGTTTTGAACACTCCAAAATAAATCTTTGCTGGCTCCCAGAATAGTTAAATGGATGCTATAAAGGAAGTATTAAAATAAATTTATTTAATGTGGTTCTGTGTCCAAGTTCTCTGACCATTATATCATTTGCACAAACAAAAAGCAAACTGATTTATCACAGCCATTATTGCCAGCCTGTAAAGTGATTCAAGTTTACACTGAGGTTTCAGGTTAGTGGGCAGAGAACTCCACTGTGCCAACTGTGCCTCAGATGGACACCGTGTTCCAACCCATCCTGCTTTTGTGACATCTTAGACAAACAGGTCTAATAATTCTGATGGATTAAGGGGCTTTTTGTTTGGTTCTTTTAAATGGAAGCAGCAAAACAAATTGTCCCTGTTGTTATATGGTATAAAGGATCCAAGCAAGCGTGCCCAGCCTCTGGCTCCTGTGTGGCCCCCAGTCTGTGCTGAACGTGCAGGCTGGTGTAAAGCAGCTGCTGAGATACCAGTTCAGCATCTGGGCACTGAAGCTGTCACTTGGAGAAAGCATCATAAACATTTTACAGGAACATTTACCAACTGTTAAGCCATGATGAAATCAGAACAGACAAAACCACAGGCATCAGGTTCTCAAACAGTTTTAATGTCAGAAGGTATCAAATGAAGCTGTGACCCATGTGGAGATCAGACACCAAGCCCTGCCACTCTCTGAAGGAAGTTTCAAAGCCAAATGCTCAACAGTTAAGAAATGTCAGACACATCCATGGAGCCATCCCCCAGTAACTCCCCACCTTCCCAGGCTATTTTAGCTTTTAATGCAGCAGGAGTAATTAACCTCCTGGAAGCAGATGTATGAAATCATAAAGACTTATGGGTTGCAGGTAGAATAATTGCAATTAACAGATAAACTAGAGCTGCTCCTCAGCAGTCAGCTAGGAAGTTTCCCAGCTACATCATATTGTATATATATTAAATATATATATGTACAGCTATACAGTGTACAGAACTTGCTGAACCTTTTTATGAAAAGGAAAGAAACAGCCTCCCTCCTCACATTTGGATTGATGCCTCAAAGCATAAACCAGCTCCTCAGATGAAAGGAAAAAGAGGAAATTTTTAACAATGAAATTCATTGTCAGCTGTGACAGGTTGGGGTTTTTATTTCAGAACTGGCTTCACTAAGCAGATGATCCTGGAGTTGCAGTTTAAGCCTTTTGGTGACTTGCAAGCATCCTCCCTGAACTAAATGCATAACTGCAGTGGACACTACCACTCATTTCTTAATTTTTATGACCTACTATATTAAAACCAGTTTAAATGTAATAAAGTCTGCAACATTTACAGCTACAAAATATGGGAGGGCCATAAAATTAGCCAAGCATAAAAGTAAGGGAGTCTTAAGCATCCTTTGCTCACTTTCCAGCAACAATATACACAGAATTGGCATGGACTACAAAATCAAAAGGAATTTGAATTCAAATTAGAATTCTAACAACCTTTTCTCCTGCCTGCTAGGGGCTCAAGGGACATTAACACACACAGACTCACTCTTCTGCATTGTTTCCTCAGGTTTTCATTCTCACTTTCTAAAATTTGTTTATCAAAGTGGTGATCTGAAATATTGATGATTTACTCTCATACACGGCTCTGCTCAGCTGCAGCTGGTTTGGCAGTAATGACACACTTTTCCTCTTCACACTCCACCCCTTTTCTGCAGGAGCTGGAGCCTAAAAATGTAATTTTTAGAACCACAGAATATCCTGAGTTGGAAGCAATGGACAAGGATCATTGAGTCCAACTCCTGGCCCTGCAGAGACAATCCCACCCTGTGCATCCCTGAGAGTGTTGTTCAAACATTCCTGGAGCTCTGGCAGCCTTGGGGCTGTGACCACTCCCTGGGGAGCCTGTTCAGTGCCCCAGCACCTTCTGGGGGAAGAACCTTTTCCTGATACCACCCAAAAGCTCCCTTGACACAGCTCCAGCCATTCCCTGGGTCCTGTCCCTGCTCCCAGGGAGCAGAAATTGGAGCTGTCCCTGCACTGCCCCTCGGGAGGAGCTGCAGCCACAATGATCTCCCCTCAGTCTCCTCTTCTCCAGCTGAATAAACCAAGAGACCTCAGCCACTCCTTGCATGGCTTCTCCTCCAGATCTTTCACCATTTTCACAGGTTGCTCTCTGTTTTTTCCTCACTGCACACCTTTAAAATGTGTAAGGCAAACCAGCAAATCCACACCGAAGCAAAACATTGAGTGTTGTAACAAATCCTTGTTGCAGTGCTAAAATAAAGCTGTTCTCACAACTCTTCTCATCTCTCTGTCATTCCAACAGTGCAAGCATGGACTGTACAGGGGATGTAGACAGCCTCTCTTTGCACAGTGGTCTATTCCAGGACCATGGAATATTGCCAGCTTCTTCTCTTCCTTAGGAGGGTTCCCACTGTTTTCTTGATAGCACGCTATTTGATGAATGGGACACAAAGCTGATTAAAGCAAAACAAAATTTTACCTGCTTTCTCTCATGTTTATATTTGGAGGAATTAAAAAAAATCTGTTTGGGGCATAGGCAAAAACTTTGGGATTTGCAAGTGACATGAATTGCTCTTTGAGAAAGCCCTGCACAAGCAGTGACAAAGACATGCTCTGGTAAATTCTGTCACAAGGTTTGTTAACTCCCACCAGCCAGAGGACAGATTGTGCTGAGTTGCTTAACATTACACACAGGTCCTGGGTCAAAATCAGAGCCCAGAACAAAATTGCTTCCAAAGGTCCACTGAGTTTTGAATGTTTCTGCAGCCCTGTCTTACAGAGGTCTCTCAATTTCCATCCAGCCTCTCCCTCATTCTCTTTACCTGAAGCAGCTCTAACACATTAAAAAGCACCACATCATTGACCACCAGCAGTAACACATATCCTTGTGCACACTTGGGGAGAACATAAATAACATTTACTGTACTTCAGAGAGGCTCCAGTCTAGGTCAGGTGTAAAAACACAGCAGACACAGATTGCTTACACCATCAGTCTCCTTCTAAGAAAAGCATTTTTACAAGCCCTGGTTCATCTCTGCTGCAGGACTTCTGTTGGTCTCAAATTTTCTGCACTTCACCTGAGCCCCACATGAGCCTCTCCTGACACAGTGATGAGTACTCAGTGGCATAAATCCCAGAATGGGAATGTGTACATGGTTGTGCTGGTCACAATCAGCCAAGTCTTGTGGATTTTATATGTCCAGCTCTCCCACGTTTCAAGAATGTGCTTCAGTATCTTGCAGCAGAGACAATGATGGTGGTCTACTACTTTGAAGTAAGGTAACTAGAGAGGGAACTTATTCTTTAAAAGTGCTGTGAAAAAACATGAATTAAAAAGTAGCTGGACTGATCAAACATGGTAACATCTACACTGAGTCCTTGGCTTGATTCACTTCCTTAAGGACAAGAGGAGCTTCTTCAAAGTCTGTACACGTTAAGAAAAGGTGCCACTCACTTTATTTTTAAAGCATCAAAACCAATGAAGTCTGGGGCTGTCTGACCAGGACTGCTGGGTTTGCAAGGAGAAGGACACAGGAACTTCTGTCAGCCTCAACGACAGCTACATTATCCATAGGAGCTGCAACAAATCTGCCCTCTCTTGCTCAGTTCTCATTCAGGAATTAGACAACCATATCCAGAGGATGGGAAAGGAGAAACTACTAAAACTTCATCTAGTCTCACTCTCCTGTGCTCAGTTCAAGACCTTCACATCTTCCCTGAAAGAATGCTGAAGTCTTTATTTCAACACAACACTCAAAAATCCAAATTAAAAGCTTGCAAAACTGAGGAATTTCTGCCTTACATGTGGCTCATACGTTTGAAACAAGGCCCACAGTTCATCATTCCTAAGTTTGCCACTGAGCCACAGATTTCCCAAGGGAGTCAGAATGAATTTCAAGTCTTCTCTGCCTTTAAGTATTAATGAACACTTCCATAAGTTCAAAAATGTCCCCCATCCTTATACACAGAGCCCTCATCTTCAAGCAGCAGCTTGGTGAGATGACACAGCCTGGGTGCTCATCTTCTCCAGCAGGAAAAGCTCTCCCTGCAGTTCAGAACAAGCCTGTTATGAAGTCCTTCTGAGAAAGGGCACATTCTACAGACAGCAGACCTGCATTCTGCTTTGAGGAGATGACTGGAATGCATTTTCTCTCTGCATAAAGGCATTTCCTTGGAGGCATCAGCAATCCATGTAAATGAAAGGTTTCCAAAAGGTCACTGGCAATATAAAATGTAATTAGCTTAAAAACAACAAGTATTTTTAGGCACTACTCTGCCCCAGGTTATCTTACTGTTACTTGGGTTTTTATAATCACAGTTATTATCAGCCTTTTTTTTCCCCTTTTGGAAGTAATCAGGAAAGAAAAAGCTGACAAATACACTGTTGAAAGACATCATGTCACTCTCAAATAGGTGAGCTAGAGACTTACCCCCCATGGCTGTGCATGAACTGCACATCATGATTCAAGGTAACACAGCAGCAGGTGCACTTGTACTAACAGGACACAATTAAAAAAATAAACAAGTTAATTACACTGCTGTTTAGTCCAAAATTGACAGCAGATTTTGCCACGAGCACCAACATCCCACTTAGTATCTGCAGCTGGCCTTTCCCAGCGTCAGCAGAGCCCACAGCACTTGCAGCAGGGCTCAGGGAACAGTGACTGATCCTAGAAAGTGTTTGGACAAACAAAGCAAAACTCATTCAGCAGTCACTGTATTGGCAGTTCAGAGTTGCTGCTGCACCCGAGTGCCCACAGGAGATAAGTCAAACAGTATAGCAAAATTATTTTATTGATAGTTTACAAAATTGTATTTTTGGCTAATATAAAATTGAAGTTCTAGTCCATTAACTGCAAGGCTGACACCCCAGTGCTGAGTCAGTGAAGCACAGGATTTACTGGGATGCAGCTCCAACAAAAACATGACACACACTATTGGCTTTCAAGTTCCTTCTATAAGGAGAAAGTTCATTCTACTGATTGTTTGTCTTCTCCAAGTACCCAGATCCTGCTATCAGAACAAATTGGACAGTCTCTTTCTCATGGGTGCTAACAGCCCTTCCACTTCCTCTGATTCTTGTCCCAAGTGTGCCCACCACACTCTCTCTCAAATTGTGCAATTGATTAATCAAGTTAAACCCAGAGCAATTGTTCTCAACCTGCATTTAGCTGGAAGGCTTTTCCCTCTCCATCAGATGTGAGCCTGGCCGTGTGCCCACGTGGGTCTGGCTGCTAATCCTATCACTGGGCTAATAAAAGGTATCACTGCTCCTCACAAACCTGGCTCTGCTGACTCTTCTGTGAATCATCAAAAGCACTCTGACTTCTGCAGGCTCCGATTCTCACACCAGAGCAAGATCTGTAGAATGAAAAGCAAGGAGTAAGAGCCAGATGAGCAAGTTCAACTCAGTAAATTGGGAGTGTGACACAGCCAGACAACCTGTGCTGCAATTCTGTCCCTGGTGGCACAGGATTCAACAGGAGGGGATGGGAGCAGCCCTGCTCCACACTCTCAGATGCCACAGAAAGAGCCACAAAGTGACTTCAGCCTTGCTCTTCAAGTAGATCAAGATGCATCAACATAAATGATACTTCTTGTTTTAAAAGGTCAATTAATGTATTGTCTCAATAATTTTTACCTCCAGTGCAAGGTGCACAAAGAGGTATTTTTTCATTAGGATAATCCATGGAAAATGTGCTGCTTTGTCAGTAGAGGCCCATTAAAAAAAAAAAAAAAACAAACCTCACAGCTTTTTTTAAAGCATATACTCTGTTATTAGATGCTTTGGACTATGTACTGCAACTGCCATAGGCTAGATCTGATAATCTCTTATTTGTACAGTCAGAAAGGGACACATTTTGGTTTATTTCCATAAATATTTCAAAAGCTTTCTCTGGCTGAGAAACAGAGAGCCTCTTCAGTAGTTATTCCAGTCATAAGAATTTGATTGTTGTTGCTTGAATAAAAGGAAAGCTTGGGGGATTTCTTGTGGGATGTTTGATGGGATTTTTTTTCTGTGTGTTTTTTGTTACTGATTTCCATCTCTTAACAGTGAGAACATATTTTAAAAGTTATGAATATGGACATTGTTTTAAATATTGAAAATATGCAAAACCAGCCCATACATAAGATATGACAAGGAAATTACATTTTGCTGGAGCACTGTTCTGAACTCTAACAGAGCACCATGCCCCAGCTTTCTTTCTGACCACTCATCCAGCCCCAACAGGCCCTCTGAATGTCACATCCTACCCCAGTTTAAGGGAAAAACAAAACAAAAACAAGTCACCAGCAACAAAATAACTGGACAAGTAGGATGCATCCCTTCTGAACCCATCTCTAACTCCATCCTCTCTCCTTCTAAGGAGGGACACAGTCCTGCAACAGAATGACTGCACTGAGAAATTGTCAGCATTTCTTCTAATAACAGGGCATGGTTGAGGCACTGCTGCCTGAAAATACACCAAATACTGTTTCAAAGAGAGGCAGAGAGAGGAACTGACTGTAAACACATTTCCCTTCTGTGATGCCCATGAAGAACTAAGCAATTGGTCTGACTTTGGGGGTTTAAACATTAACAAAAAGATTTTTTTCAATAAATTTCCTTCACCAAGAAATCTTGTGGACAAGGCTGGAGAAAGGAGGAAGTATCAGCAAGGCAGGAACACAGCCAAGATCTTTCCAATATCTAACATAAGACTTTACCAGCACCATTTTCTAAGAAATCCTTGCCTTGACTCCTCCAGACCAACTCCTCCTTCCTTAACCAGATGCCTCAAATGTATCTGATGCTTCACAAAAGCTGCACCAGAGCTTCAGCAAAAGGTACAGCAGGGCCAGGAAGGTGCCCTGAGGGTTGGAGCATCTCTCCTACAAGGACAGGCTGAGAGAGCTGGGGTTGTTCAGCCTGGATAAGAGAGAGCTCTGGGGAGCCCTTATTGTGGCCCTCAGGTGCCTAAAGGGGGCTTATGAAAAGGAGGCAGAAACACCTTTTATAAGGGTAGAGAGTGATAAGACCTGGGGGAATGGTTTTAAACTGACAGAGGGCAGGTTTAGATAAATGTTAGTAGGAAATTCTTTACTCAGAGGGTGGTAAAGCACTGGAACAGGCTGCCCAGTGGATATCCCATCCCTGGAAGTGTTCAAGGCCAGGTTGGATGGGACCCTGAGCAACCTGGGATAGTGAGTGGCATCCCTGCCCATGGCACTGGGTTGGAAACGTGATTTTTAAGGTCCCTTCCAACCCAAACTGCTCTGTGATTCTGTGATTCAAGCTCTCCACAGGAAGAGTTTCTGAAAAAGGCATATTCACATCAAGATGTTCTACAGCTTCTTCTCTTTCCTTTCACTTGTAACATTTTTTAGCTAATTGGCTCCAGAATTTATAATGCTGGTGACAGCAGCCTGGCTGTGCAAGGCAGAGGAGGTGGAGGAGGAGGGGAGGGAAGGCAGAGCAGCTGCCAAGGCTGCCGGCACCATCTCCTGTTCTCAGCCAGTTACTGCAGAGCCCCAGCCCGAGCCCGGGGTGCTGCTGCTCAGCCAGGCAGCTCAGGGTATCTTACACTTAGAAATATCACAAGACAACTTAGGAGGTTTTATGCAGACTCCAGAAAAAGCAGGAATCCAAATAGGAAGTGCAGCTAAAACCACAGAATTTTGAAAAGGAGCAAATTAAGCAGCCAAAGGGGGGGAAATGCAATTACAGCAGAAAAAACTGTGTTTCACCATTAGCACTGCACAATAAGAAGGTTTGTCAGGCACCGTTTAGCCTACACATGTTCACATCCGTCAGCATTTCCATGATAAATCCTAATTTTCGCCATTGTTGATCACATTGAACTAAAACTTGGTATGCAAGTTTTTAGCACAGATGCTCAAATAAATTATGCACATTAGTCATTTAACTTTCAGAGCAGCAAGAGAAAGCTGCTTTTTGGGAGGGGGGTTGACTGCAATTTATGACAAGTTTTTTTTTTTTGCCTTACACAGCTAAAAAAGACAAGCAGCTCACTTCTTGAATAAACTTTCCAAGCAGTATGTCTTTTGTGTAGATGATAAAACTTGGACAGTAGGAGAATATTTATGACTAATTAAAAATGCCTTCCCACCACCACCAGTGATATACCTTCAGAATTTTGCTCTATACATTCACAGGTGCATACAAGCAGCCACAAAGAATATTAAACACATAATGAAAATACCAATAACAGCAGCCTGAAGGCAGCAGGCAGTAGAGAGGATGTGATCCAGATGAGAAATTGCTCAAGAAGCAGTTAGTCATGGAGCTGAACAAAGTGTACATGCAGATATCATCAACTGATTGAGACATCCCAGGCCAGACAATCTATTTTTCAGGTATAACCATGTTCTGTGCAGTATTTGAATTGACACCACTTTACAGCAGGTTAAAAAATCCTATGGAATTCACATTTACCTTGGTAAAATGTCTCAGTGTATTCTGGCTGTCCTCATCAATCTGCTCAAAATAAACAATATCAACAGTACCATAAAGTATTTGAGAAAAATCCATAGTCTTTGAAACTCCTGTTATTACAGCAACTACAGTAGGTGTTCGAATAAATGAGTATAAAAAGGCAGAAAATTCATTCTGCATTCTGCCACCAATCTTCCTCTGGCTTCCCATGACTGCTCAGGATAGCTGTATTGCAGTTCTAGAATTACAAATTAAGAGACAAAACTGTTAAACACAGCCTTGTTTGACTGTTGCTGCCTTCCTATGAAACACACAGTCCAGGAGCCACAGTCACTACTGTCACGTCAAGATACTGTATGGGAAGAAACAGACTTGTATTTGGGGGAGAAAGGAACAAAAATTCTTAACAGGTATGGGTAGATAGGAATTAATGTGGGTTTCTTGCCTTAAAAACAGGGATGTGCAGAGTAGGCAGGATGCAATGTTTGTTTTCATTCATGAGGTGAGAACGTGAGAAACTCTTGTCACTGGATAAAGTGACTCAGCACCCAGGAAAACACTCCAGAAACTGAGTCCAGACTTCTTGGCCTCCAGTCATCTTCCTCATTTATGGAACCACCCTGGTGACTTCAACACTGATTCCAAAGATATTGCCAAACTGATAGGCCCCACTCTTTCCAACTCCCATCAAATTTTTCAAGGCATACTGCCACATTGCAGAGGAAATAAAAGACAAATCCTAAGAACTGGAAATCTTAAAGCACTACAATTCCCAGAGCTCTATACACAAAGCTTGGCAGCAGGCTGAATATATGGGTTTACATAATACTACTGGTTTCAAAGTAGAATATTTCTGCACTGCTGCCTACTGCACAGCTGAGATTACAATTCCTCCCTTTGCATTCATATCACAAATATAACATGGATGTGGGGCACTCTTCCTTTGCCCATCAGCCTCCTGCAAATCATTAATTTGATCATAGCATGCCTCTGTAAGAAGGAAAGAATAAGAATAATGAAAATAGATAATAAGTTTTGACTTCTAATTACTTCAATATCTAAATATTCATTCTGGTTTCTGAGAACTCTGGACTAGTATTAAGATACATCTATTTCATCTAGAATTTTTAGGAATTTTAATCTCGCAGAAGTGAAAGATTTATAGGGTAGATGTGAGTCATGCACAGGAGAAATGCAAGGCAGATTTCTCCTTCCCTAACTTTTACAGTGCAGCTCCAAACACAGTGCCTGCTGTACCACACACTACCAAGAACAGCCTGTGCTTCCTACCAAATTAGCTGGTTATTTTTACCCATTTTTCTGGTCAATAATGCCCACTGCTACCAAGGGAATGCTGAATCAGCATCTCCAGATGAAATGAAAGCTATCATTCATCCCAGTAATAAAGAGATGCACAGACATCAGGGATGTTGGTAGGAACACCCAGGGTCAATTATGATCCTGGAACAAGAAGAACTATTAAGAACAGAGTTAAATACCTTCCACAGTTTTGTTTTTAATCATTAGAAGTGATCAGAGCACTGAACAGAGTGCTCTCCCAGATTATTCCTGAATGTTCTCCCAGAAGCACAGTCAAATAAAAGGTAAGAAACCAAGTACTAATATTTGTACTGGTTTTGCACTCTACAGTCTCCACTGTAGAGCTCCAGGCTGAGATGATGGCATCATTACAGCTTTGTCTAGCCCCTCTAGGCTGCTTTTTTTGGCTTTTTCTGCATATTTTCTTTTTAAATACCAAGAGAATGTTCCATGAGCTCCAGAACCAAAGTTGCCTGGTTTCCTATGGATTTCTCTCTCAAAAGGTGACTCCTGACTCAAGCAGACTTCCTTTCCTCATACTAAAACAACACAAAACATGAAAAGCATGAAAATGATGCCAGCAACATTACCATGGTACTCTCAAATGCCATGAGCCTCTGGAAAGCAGGGAATAGCAAAAATGATGGACTGTGGTGCTGCCAGGGTGTGAGGACAGAGCTCCCTCAGTGCTGCCTGATCTGCAAAGGAGCCTTCCTGACAATGGGACATTCCCAAGGGTCTGTTTACTTGCAGGGCTCTGACCCCTGACATGACCTCAGGGCATGGCCTCAGGATGGAGATCCCCTCCTGGAGATCTGACTGCCTTCAACTTGCTGGAATTCATTATTTTTGAGACCTCCACCATCTGCCAAGCTTGACAGAACACAACTTGCAAGTTCAAAAGTGTAGGGTAGGCACAGACAAGTCTCATCTACATACACACACAAAGCACAGTAATAAGCCTCACTTCCTCAGGAAATCAGACTAAAAATGGCACAATCATGAAAAGCAAAGGTCTGGGCAAAATCCCATGTTTTTCAAATTGGAAGCATAAGTCAGTGTCTTGGCTAAATTATTTTTTGCTTTCCTATTTTCTGCTAACTATATGATAGGAAAAAAAACAGAGAAGCTTTGTAGCTACCTAATTAGAGTCATGAATAACCAGATGTTGCTCTAGAAGCTTACTATATGAATATGTAGATTGGTCACTTAATGAGACACTATCAAGTACCTTCTGGTAGGGAAGTGCATGAAAGATCCATTTGGGAGAAAAGGAAAAGCAGCATCCACAGTCATTTCTTCATCATCTCACTCTGTAAAATGAATGCAGAACCTGCCAGCAGTTAATATTGCCCTGAAGCACTGTGAATAAACATTTGTCTGGTATTAGGTACACAGACACCTCCATGTATAAATCAAGGTGCAATGTGCCACATAAATGAACAAAGGAAGAAAAAAAAATCCCTACCTAATCCTATATTAGACATTAAGTGCTTCTTTTGATCAAAAAATAACTCATAAAGCCTATTAAAAAGCTAGCACTTCTCTCTCTGTCAGATAAAAGACACTTCACTGTAATTAAACTTCTGTCCAACTTTCCAGAAGATTAGGGGAAGAAGTCTGACAGGCTCTATTTGTTTTTCTGATTGACATTCATTGGGACATCCAAGGAAAAGAGAGTTGGGCAATAGATTTACAACACTTCTGAGCTAACAGCACTTATGAAGATGGACAGTTCTGGGTTTATCATCACTCATTCATTTTTTTTTGTTAAAAAAAAGAATCCCCGCTGCCCAAGTCTAAAGCATTTTCTGTTCAGTTTGCAATCTACATTCCCTGGTCTTCAATGGTTTCGGGTTTTATTTCATTTTAAGCAACAACACACAGAGCAGGCTGTTTGGGTAAATCAGTTTTACATGATTTATATGAATAGAGGTGGTAAACAACCATGTCTCTTAACAGAACTCCATAAGCACTTGCAGTAGGAAAATCCTTTTTCAAACACATTCTCTGTGTCTCTTTTCCCATATGAAACAATATGTCAAAACACATGGCTGGGTTTCTGACACGAGGTGATGGAAACAAGCCATCAGCTCCAGGATCTCAACACCAGAACCAAGGATTTACAGCTCTTCCATTTTCCCTTCTGTCCTTCATCCTGCCCAGAACCCACCTCACCTATGCATTTCCTTGTATTTGACCTTCCAGAAGACACCTCAAGGTCCAAAGTCAACACTGCGCTTAGACCACAAGAGCAAAAGTAGAAATTATCACTTTGGGAGGAGCCACGAGTAACCATTTTCATAGCTTGTGTTTCAGAAATGCAGCAAAGCTCAAGCCATAAAGCAGCATCACTCCTTCATGAGCCATCTCACAGGACAACATTTCAAATTCTAGAATACTTTGCCAGGATTGTTTGAGGAAATCTCTCCAGAGAAACCAAATATGTAGATAGGAAGCAGGCACAATAAATATGCAGCTTTTCTCACTTTAGAAAACAGCCTAACTGCTACATCATTCCTCCATAAGAGAAAAGCTTATGAACTGCTTGGCTGACTTTCCATATTCCAAAGTACAACCACCAGCACATTTCAGTGTACCACGCCTACAGCACTCACAGCTGGAGGGAAAATGGGCTTTAACTAATGGTGGCTGCATGGTTAAACTGACCCACTAATTAAACACCTTCCTTCCATCACCTTTTCCTAAATAGTAGAGCAAGTACAATTCTCGCTATCAAAGTGGCCCTGAGCAATCTTCTTTTGAGCTTTTGAACCTTTGGATTGTTATCTTTGCTGTGCAGTTAAAAAGCTCCAGGACACTTCCTGCTGCTGCTGCTGAAAGTGTAATTTACTCTATTTATACGACTTCTAGCAACACACTCCAAAGCAGCACTGAGAGTCCATCACGCACGATTAATGGCACTTTCAGCTACATTACTCAGCCATCCTGAAGTTGCCAAGAGAAGTGAGTTGCTGCCCATGTGTTCAGTGCTAAAGTGACCCTCCTTTTGCCCCATGCTGGCACCACAGGAAGGTTTTCACCCCTCAGCAAAAATAGCAAACTCCGAGAGAGTCGACACAACTCGGACGTGTAAACAATCGCTGTTAAAAGAAATTGATTTAAACCTGCTGCTCAGGAAATTCAGTCCTGTGGTTCTGTGTCTAAAAGTGTTCAATGTGAGTGATGGAGCAAATAGGATATGCATCATCATTTGATCTCTGGGAGGCCTGGAGACCCTGGCAATTGCACAGGCTACAGAAAACACAGATTGCAGTGCAGATCCCCATGCAGGGAAATACCACTGCAAAGATGGGTTTATAGTGATGCTGTCTCTTTGTGGTGGGATCACCTCCATTGCCTTTTTAATTACACAAACACTGCCTCTAAAAAATGCACAGTAATAAATGGAAAGCAGGTCAAGAACGCAAAAATGAGAAAAAAATAAATTTTCTGTTTAGTGAAGCCGTTCAGAAAAAGTGTTTATCAACCATAACTCCCCATTCTAGATCAACTACAGCACACTGGAAGCAGAAACAGCAGCTGGCAAGTGTCTACCCCAGTCACTGAACAGTGTGGGAAAGCATCACTGGGAATACAAACCAAGATGATTGCAGAGCAAAGACAGAGAGAGAATAATGAGCTTGCAAACACCTCCTCACACACCTTCCAGGCACTCTCCTGCCTGTGTTTAAAAGCTTGGTGATGAGCACACACACATCCAAAGACTCAATATCTGCACAATGACTCAATAGCTGCCAGGTAGGGAAGGAGACCATACAGTGCTCTTCACCATGACACAAAAATCTCTTCTACTAAACACAGTTTTGCACTGTAGCAACAGGTGAGCCAGGACTATCTGTGATTCTCTCCTTCATTGCCATAAAAATAAATTCAGATGCCAACTTGTGATGATGTCTTCTTAAGTATCTGCCAATTCATTAATTTTAATGGAGAAAACTTAAAGTTCTTAGAGTAGACACAAATTTTGTGGTGTTTGTACTGCACATTGCTCTACACACACATAACCACTGATGTTATAAATCAAACATTGCACTATCAGCACCACAGACAATATATTTCAACTAAGGGCAAAAGAATCTGTGGCTGACAAAAAAAAAAAAACAATAGAAAGCTGAATAAGTGCTGGGCTCCATCACTAGAGGGAGGCATGATCACATATTAAATTACTCTAATATACAGACAATTCTGAACACAATTATGAAACAAATAAAAGAGAAGACCACCAGCTAAATCTGGAAAAGATTTATGGAAAGGAGAAAATTAGGTTTGCTTCCTTAAGAAGGTTTTATTTCCAAACCTGAAAACCTTCGGCTGAGAACTTTCAAATCACATGTAATGAAAGGTTTTTAAAAATTTATCTTAATGCCTTCTTTTTAAAACAGAATAAGGTATGTGATAGAAGAAAGTCAAAATTATCAGTTTCAGAACTGACACGCAGCATTGCATCAGGAAAATGTTAGAATTTTAATTTGAGCAGCTTTACAGCCCATTTAACTTGAAATCAAAAAGTAATTTTAATCATGTTTTTATTTTTAAACTAAATTGGCACAATTATATCTAGATGAACAGGCACTACCAAAAAGCTGTTTTTTCAACAGACGATTCTCCTTGGCCATTAATAAATTTAGAGAAAGAACTTCTCTGAGAGGCTGTGAAAAACAGCCTAAAAAAAATCCAAATCTGTAACTCAAACACTACCACCATTCTTTTCTTTTATCATTTAATCAGCTGTGGGTTTGAGGGTTTGCTTGGTTTATTTTTAATACACAGAATGTCTTTTTTATACAGGTGAGATTTTTTTTTTCTCCCCTGTAAACTTCACAGCAAAAACCACACAACAGTTTGGCTGGGAATTTACACTTAGCTAGCCATTTTACAAGTGACTAAACAGTTTCATTAACAGCAGCAGCACAGCCAAAGTTTTTAACACCCTGCCTGAATCCTGCCCATCAATAGGAAGGTGCAGCCCAAAACACAATCATCACCTACCTCAGGAGACACATGAGGAAATGCTGCCCACCTCAAGCTAAGTGTGCCCACCCAGAGCTCAACGTGCCATTGACTGCTTTACATTCAACACTTTCACACCAAAAGCTGAAATTCCCCACACTCCTGCTGCTCAGCCAAGGCAGCTGTGCATAACCCTGCAAAGCAAACAGTGCAGGGTCTTTCTGGAAGACAGAGGGATTGCTTTTAACAAGAATGGCTTTAACAGAGGGTTCCTAATGTCTGGAGTTAAACAGGGAGGGAAGTAAGATGTGCACTGAGGGTGAGAAGCACTGTCTGGCACGTCTGGAAGTGTGTTCAGAAAGGCTGTGGAACCAGTACAGCAGGGAAAGTTTAGCTCTGGCAAATTCATTTCCCCATTACACATTCACTCCCACAGGAGGGCAATGGTTTAAACACCCTCATGTTTCAAACACACATCTCACTCCATAAACAGACTGCTCCTCTAAAAGCCTGGCAGTGCTTTGCCACCAAAACTGCAAACATCCTTTTCCTTCACCATCTCTGCAACCTGGTGCTTTTAGCAGTCAAATCACAGTCTTCAGAGCTCCTACTCCCTTCTCCATACCCAGATGGATACTTGGCACATTTTGCTTTGTGACATTTCCTTTCCAGATGAAATGGTCTGGGGAAAGCAACTCACTTCCCCTTGCAAACACTGTAGCTCATAGCATGAAGCTTGATTAATTCTTCACTGCATCACTCACAGTTATTCATCTTTTTCTTCCTGCAAGGATTTCAGTAAGCAGCAAGCCCTTTATCAACATGGGGAAGAATAGAAGGTGGCACAGAAGGCTCCGTGGAACATCAAGGAAATATAAAGAGCTGGTCTCTTAGTCTGTAGTCCTTGTTTCCTTTCTCTGTGCTTTAACATAGCAATGTCTTGCTACCAGCATCCCCTCCTGGAGTCACTCACCTGTTCATGAAGGTGGAATTCTGCTCTTTCAGGGCAAGCTCCCGCTGCTGCAGGGCCACAATTTGCCTCGAGAGATCATCAGGTGTCCTACACAATTAAAACAAAAGAAAAACTTGTAACAAATCATTGGTTGCACACCTATATTCCATACACAGCCATAGAACAGGTCTCACCAAAAGCAGCCAAGGTGATTTCCTGGGGCCAAACCTGTTGCAGTCCCTTAAAACACAGAGCTGCAGCCTGTCCAGCCCACATAAAATCTGAAGCCATCACACTATGAGCACAGCATTAGCACTAAGAGGGTAAGAAAAGGAGGAAATAAATCGAAATGCACACTGTACAATTCAACAACTCTGGCTACTGCTGAACACCCTCTGAGAGTGTACATGTTCAGGTACATCACAGGTGACTCAAAGCAGTGTTCCCACAGAGTTACCAGTGTGCTGACTTCACAGTCCTTCACACACACCATGACTCCAGAGGCACAGGAGAAAAAGCCAGAATCCCTCAGCTCTGGGTAACACTTCAGATGTCACTGATAACCTTTTCTTGTCAAAGAGATCAGAGATTTTTACAGACCCACTAGCAACGATTCCGCAGTTGTCAAAAACAGGTTTATTTTTTCATCAAATCCAATGACAAATGCTTAAAGGTAATGGAATGGGATCAAGATAACTCCAGTCTGGCAGTTCCAGAGACCACATCAACAGCCTCTGCAGGAGGAAACTGTTCTTTCAGAGACCTCTCTTTAAGTCGTAAAAATAAAAATTTGTCTTGAGCCATCAGAAAGGTTTTCCCACCCTAGAATAGAAGCACTTCTATCACATCTCCCAAAGGAAAGGAAGGGGCATCCCTGTATGAACTGGGTACATACATCCCCTTGCTCCACCAAGATGCACCACCCACACAGAGGAAGGGTAACCCAGATCTTGAAAGGGCTTTCATAGGGAGCAAGTGAGAAGTCAGGTTTGCAGCAGTGAAATCTGCAGAAACACAATCTATCATATCTCCCAGAAAGCAAGTCAAGGTTCCACTGCTGCTGGCAGATGAAACTAAGCCTGGTCAGAGCCTACAGTATTGAAATACAGTGCTGGAATGAGGCTGCTGCCACTCCAAAAACTCAGCAGGGAGAAGGGCCTCGAGCTTGATCATTGGATTCTGACTGGATCTAAGACTAGAGAAGCCCCTTCTCTGACAAAAATATTTTTCAGGCAACTACTCACATTAAAAAAAAAGGCATTGCTTTTTCTCTTTAATCATCTGTCACTTCCAGTTGAGTGAAAATCAGTTAAACGCTGAGTTGGTACAGAGAGGATTCCATTTTGGCAACCCCAGCTGAAAGATTCCTGCGTTTCACTTCCAGAATTACAAACCTTTATTCTTCCTCAGCAGAAAATTTTGAGGCCTCTAACACCACTTGTGTTACATCCAAGTCTTAACAGTCAATATAGAATTAAACAGATGGAAATGTTCTCCCATCAGACAATGGAGGCACAGATTGCAGCAAAGGAATCACTCAAGACACGACATCACACCCACTAGCCAAGGGAATTATGAGAAGAAACCAAGACACGACCTGGAGATGGTTTGGCTAAAATATCTGAAAATAAAATTCTGTTAGCAGAGACAAGTCAATTTTAAGCCAACATGCACCTAGATTTTCAAATGTGTTGCAGCATTAAATAACATTTCAATGTTTTGTAGCTAAGCCTGAAGGGATCCTCAACCTGAGCAGTTCACTAGCTCTTCACTGAGGGCTACCAATGGTTGGGCACCAGAGGGAACACCAGGGACTGGGCACACTTAAATCTGTTTGGCAAAAAGAAGCTGTAAGCAGACACAATGATTTCCACATGAAAAATCTTTGTACAATGTAATGCCAAGTCCACAAGGCTCTGAAAAATGCAGTTCTAAGCTTCTAATAAATCATCCAAATATAGGAGATTTATCATAAGCATAGTTAGTATCAGGCAGCTCTCTGGTCATGTTGAGTGCCAGCCCCCAACACCAGTGTTTAGTCCCCGCATCAGTGAAATAATTTCACAGATTCTTTTTCCAATGTACAAAAAAAGTGTATCTGCCTTGATTTTTTTCTCCTTTTTTTTCAGAAATTCATACCATAATCTATTAGGACGGAGAAGATCAGGAACCAAAATTAATCAAGTAGTAAAATGAGAGAGTACTATAAAAGCCACAGATTTCTAGTAATGACAGCTCCTGACTGATTTCCAATAAAAAACAATCATCCTCATCTGTTCAGCCATTCAAACCAACAATCAGCTTCCAATCTCAGTTCCAGCAATTGGCAGCTTTAGGTTTATACTTAGTTCTGGACAATGTTTTATTGGCATTAAATAGATTTTATTGTTTTTTTCTTTCTAAGTGGAGCAGCATAGATATATAACAGAAAACAAAGTCCATGGGTATTAATTCCCTGTAAAGAAAAGTTCACTTTCTGTACCACTAAATGGTGATCAAAGCCAAAGACACCTTTGCATGCACTCTGCTGTCCAACACCCTAAGTGACAGGTTTCAAAGCCTGGTTCCAAGGCCTACACCCTATCCTGAGCATCAGCAGTTTGGCAAAAGCCAAATTTCCACAGATCCAAGCACTGGAACGATGCTGCATGCACAATAAAATTAAATCAAAGCTTTCAATTTGAAGAGAATTGGTCAAGTCCCAAAGCACTGCAAACAGCAACCAGCTGTAACCAGCCCTCTCATTGCACGAGTTTCTGCAAACAATGCCATGGAAAGAGAGAAATTTGTCAGCATCCCAACACACAGCAACATGTTCTGCCCTTGAGAGCCTTGGCTGATGTCTGTAATTTTTGCTAAGCTCTGTCCATTCCCGATGGAACAGCTGATACCAAAAGCAGTATTGGAAAGCCAAGGAATCTGCTTTAAGAAGATCTTTGTGACAACACAGCTTTCCAACACTACTGGAATCACTGTGGCTTGTTGAGGAAGTTTGAAACCCTGTCCTGGCCCAAAGACAGCCAGAACTCCCTTTCTCAAAAGCTGAGCACTGCCACTATGTTTGCTCTGCAAACCTGTAGGCAACTTCCTTCCCCACAGAGTAACCATCAAAAACCCCACATCTCATGTGCAGCAGCCATGCAAAAACCTGTAAAGGCACCAGAACAGTCCAATTCAGGGCACTGTGTCATAAAACTGATTCATGTGCTTTGTAATCATCAACTTCACAAATGAAAAAAGGGCTTCAAAAACGCAGGAGCAAATCACTGCCTTCAGTTCCCTTCTCCTGGCGAAGGCACAAGGAGCTAAAAGCTAAAATGTTCTTCCTGTGTCCCACCTTTCCATCGTGAGACCCCCCCTTCCTTAACCAAAATTCATAAAAACAAACAGCTGACTTTAAGCCTAATTTGGATGAGGTTTTCTTTTGCCCTAAACAAGCCAGCAGTTTACAGCACAGTAAGGCAGGAGGGGGACAAAACTGCTGGTAACCAAAGCTCTCTGCCTTCCTTTGAAATACAGATAATTTAAAAAGGAGCAATTTAAAAATGATGAAAACATAAAACCATTCAAATGAAGTGAAAAATTAACTTAATGGGATGTCCAACTAAGTTGTACAATGACTTTTAGTGCCCACTGTCACACTTTTTAAACTTTTGAGGAAAACAGCTTATGCTATTTTGTATGTCTTTTTTTTTTTTAATGCACACACTGACATTTCCCAGGATTTGGAGGAATGCTCTGTTCTTAGTTAAGCATCTATTACCATTTCAGTATAAACTGTGACAGTTACACACTGAGAATTAGCTGTCGAAGTAACATTAAACCAAGACTCTCTAAGTAGATGAAAATGTTAAAGAAAAAAATTTTTAATTTATAATTTATCAGAATGTCAACTTCTTATTGCTTCTATAAAATGTTTCAAAATGCACAGCAAAGGAAGAGTTTTGATCATAGCTAGAGATCAGACATTAAATTTTAAGTATGGAAGTGCAAGACAAAAGTAAAACTAAAGAGAAAAACAGCACTTCTTCAACTATGTTTGGAGGACTGAGTTCTTCACTGGTTTTTGTTTAATTAAATTTGATTCAAACTACCAAACTAATACCACATTTATAACACTAAATTACTCAGAAAGTTTGCTAAATTAACATTTTTCTTTACAGATTTAGCTCAGTGTGAATATACAATGACAGGTTTGGTTGTCTCAACTAAATCATATTAAATTGAAATGAATTACCAGATTTTTGGCACAGTATTTTTAGTTTTACACTTAAACATAATTAACTGACAAAGACCAGAGATCGATGTTCTTATTAAAGTGCTTGTCAAGAAAATAAGGCACAGAAAGGGAGTCCACATCTGCTTAATTCTCTTCTATGAAAAACAATTTCCAGGTGGTTTTTTGGGTTTTGGTTTGTTGTTTGTTTCCTGTTTAAGGTAATCTCCCAGAAGTATAAAATATTTATTTTGTTCCTTATCTTTTTTTTGTATTATGTACAAGGAAATGTAATAAGATTCTGAAATTCTGCTCTCCACAAGAAGATCCTTTTCTACTTTTATAAAAATAATTTAATCTTCTTTTTAGGCAGGAAAACAACAGCATCTGAAGAACAAACAGAACAATAACATGACAACAAGAGAAGATTTCTGGAAAGGCAGTTTAGTTGTTTTAAATATTTCTGTATGATTAGAAGGGCCATGGAATGCCTGTAGGAGTCTTTTCCTGTATGTTTGAAGTGAGTCTCAAACATCCTCTGTGTTTATTTGATCTCCTCAACTGCTTTAACTCCTCTAGCTCTGGTTTACAGGACTCCTGTCTATCTCTGAAGCTTCACCAAGTCCAAAAGCAGCTCAGTTCCTGGAAGGATTCACCCTGCAAGAAAGTTCAGCAAATATCAATAATCACAACAGCTCATGCAGACTTCTGGGATACAGCACAGTTTCCTTTAATCTGGTCATATTAATTCCATGTTTGTTATGAGAAAGCTACAAATTGCTTCATTTCCCTTTCTCCTCAAAATATGCATTGCCTCCATGAGAGGATTCCTCAGCTCTCCTTCATCAGACTAGAGGAAAATATTGCCACCAAAATCTGGTGTCCAGAGCTGGAAGTTCTGAGAGTTCACTTGCACAACAGCACTTTGCAGAAAAGCCCCTTCAAGCCCCAGTGCAGGTAGCTACCCCTGTCTGTTCATATCTCCATTTCTCTCCCTTCCTGTTCCTGACTGCATTAACTAATGCACATGGTCTGGAATCTCCTACACACATTAGTCACAAAAAAAAAAAAAATACTCAACGTTTCCAGGCAATTAGGACACATTTAGTGCTTTGTAGCACTTTGATTAAATGTTTTGAATAGCAGTCACAAACCTTTACTCATTCAAATGAAGGTGCTAAGAGCTGTCAAACGCACAAAACTAAGGTATACCTGAACTGTTTCTCCAAAAAAGTGGCTGCTTAATATTTTATGTACAAAGTAAATGGAGGAAATCTGAAGTGCAAGTGAAAGCAATAAGCAATGTCAGCCTCCGAGGTTCCCCTCATTTAGAGAACTCTTATTTGTGTACAGATAGAATCAACAAATCCAATTGCTCTTTACCAAAGCAAATGTCCCCATTAACCACTTGAAGTAGAAGAACAACTTCTTTGTAAGAAAACATTTGGAGTGTTTATAAGTGTCTTGACAATTCTAAAGACAATTGATATGTCTCTTTTGAAGCAATTGCAAAATTAGCAATTAATCCAATCAAGCCATGATTTGAAGAGGGAAGGGGAAAAAAAGGAAGAAAACTATCTTAGATTCCAGTTAATAACTTCTTTGGGTTTTAATGAAGAAAGTTTTTTTCCTCCCGAAGTTCCTAACAACGCATTGTTCAAGTTTCATTTCTACTTTAAAGATATAGGTAAGGGCTCAACAAGATAAAATTAATCTTACTTTGGAAAAAAAATTAACCATTGGGCAAACATTTCAAGTCCAAACTTCTTTCCCATCCCTACCAGTGCTCTAAGAGCAAACACAGAACAATCCACAGAAATGTGCTAAGTAACACACAGTGCACAGTGGAATGGAACCTCCCAAGTGAAAGGCTTTCAGAGACCTCAAGCAGAGGGTATGTGCAGACAGCAGTACCAAGAGTGCTGATCTGGAAGATAAAAATACTCAGTTTAGGGGTTTGCCACTGCATGCTCAATCACATGACATAATTCAAAGCTTTTAGAGGTCACGGTGAAACAAAAATTTCACAGAGTCATCAAGAGACCTTCATAAAATGAAACCATTCATAAGGCAGCTATAAGGCATTTAACATTCATCTAAAGATACAGGTAGTGTATCTGCAAAGCTGTGAAATATTCTTTGTCCTATGTTTTTCCTATACAAAAAAATAAAGAGGTCTTAAGGTCCTAAACCCAACAGATTAGACAGTGAAGAGAAAGAAAAAAGCACACAAACTTCTAAAGCACCTTTCAGGTATTCACCAGCAGTTGGAAATGATCAAAAGGGATTTTAAAAATGGCTGTTACTGCTCTCATGCTAACAGAGATATCAGCACAATCTTCACAATTAGAGAAGCAAATGTATTTTCTCAATTCACGATTAAGTGAATGTAATTATATATTAATGACAATGTTGAAAGGAAATTATTGTGGCACACAATTTCCTACCTATTGCCCTTAAGACTTCAAGCACAAAATGTAAACATACTTAATAGTGTAACATTTCATTTTACTGAAAAAGCAGCAAAAGACATTTTAAGTCTTTTTCCTAATCACAAACCTTATCTGAGAAAACAGCAACAACTGAAGGGGGAAAAAAATGGCGTAAAATGAATAAAAACTCCTTTTAGGGAGTCATAAGTAGAGTTGTTTTTCCTGTAATTTCTATTTTATCGCTGGAGTTGGAACAATCATTTTGACAATCTGAGGTTGGGCTGAGAGGACAGTGTGAACAGGAGAGCCAACAGACTTCATGAGGAAAGTGGGGGCAAATCAAACTAATCTAAAGAACAGAATGACAGCAGAACACCAAGTATGGATTTTCAAAGCATTTGGATAGTTGTAAATAGCAATAAACAGAAAAATAATATCTGAAAACCAGACTGAAGTACAAAGATATGTTCATTGGAAACAAACTCCAAACAGGCAGATGATGTATCTTTCACAGAGATATTCAACAGTGGGTCATTAGAGACCCTGAAAACCATTATAGGCCAACTACCAGGATTATACAAAACTGGGAAAGAACCCTGACAGCTAAAAAAATCAAGGCAATAAATGAAACTTCCACAAGATCAGGCAGAAGCTTCTCTTTCTAACTTCCATGTCAATGAATAAAAGCTCATTCAGAGGTTTGCTCCTCACCAAGCTGAGGGCCAGCAGGGAGGGCTGGTTACAACAGAAGGATCTGAAATAAAAATATTTAACTCCTTAGCTTTCAAATTAGGAAAGAAGATCTATGCAAATAAACAGACAATTTTACCAAAGCTCTGCTGGTTCCACTCTGCAAGGTCACTCTCAAGACATTTGAAGAGAGACCTGGACCAACCTAGAAACAGACATCATCAGCAAGGAGGAGTGGGATGCAGGGACAAGACAAAAAATCTTCCAAAACCTAAAAACAAATATAATTTGCATGTATCCAATAAGTCCTTCTTGCATAACTTCTACCCCATGGAAGTTACCAACACAGAGACATCATTTTTCCAGATAGCCAGGGCTCCTGTCTGACAGGAGAGCTCCTGCAGCAGCCAAGGCTGGCTACTGACAATTTATGTACATTTGACTATTTTACAGATTGCACTGAATTGATGGTCTTGTTCTTTTGACACCTGTCTGAGATAATTCTTGTGGAATATTAATTTACCTAAGTCCTTGTATTGTTTTCAACATCTTTATTGATCCCATTGTTTACCCAGACTCTTATCAGCTGAAAATATTAGCCAGCAGTAACATAAAGCCCCTAACCTTGAGCAAGAGGAAATAATAATAATGGCTGAAGCCAGGTCCTTGGGAGAGTCTAGACTGTATTTTCAACTGCTTTTATACAAAGTGATTTGACATCCCATATATTATTCTTATTTACTTCTGATTATAATCACATACCTATTCAATCTCATGGCAGGAACAGCCACTTTAAACTGCAAAAGTAAAAGTTATTTTAAATGGGTTTTTTTTAATATCAATACAATAACAGATGCAGGTAAATTTATGGTAACAATTTTAGAAAGAATGAAAAGCATACTGCTTGTATGTTCAGCTGGAATTCTAAGTTATTCTTTCAGATAGAACATTGAGGTTAAGCCTGTTGCTTTGATTAATTAAAAACCACCCAAATTCAGTAAATTATTGTCTCACCTCTGCCAGAAGCAGAACATAAAATATCCAAGCTCCAGCAAATGTGAGAGGTTAAAAGCCTCACTGAAGTATAGAAAACACAGCTGATAAATGATTATATTTATCATGAAAATCAACAGTAGAACAACAAAATTAGACAATGCCTAAGGAAAATGCTTGTGCTGTTACCAGCCACAGGGCATTTGTATTAAAATGGCAAAAAGGCATCAGCTGCCACAGAAGGTCTGTTTGTGGTAGTTACATCAAGTGTATGAAACATCTGAGGTAGGACTAGATATTCCTTGAAACAAGACCAAAGCAAGGGCTGAATTTTAGAAACTGAGGCACAAAGACTAAGCAATATCATTAGGGACACCCAAAAATCTCTAGTTCAATGTAGAAAAATGAAACCTCACACTAATTTAATAGATGATTAAACCTATCAATCATAAACATTGCCTCCTAAATCTATTGTTTCCTAACTGGTAAAAGTCAAATATCAGTATGCAACACCATTTTTGTGAGCCATACTAATCAGTTAATCCTAAAACATGAATTTAAATCCCAGCTTTTTGCTTAGCCTAGCCCCATGTTTAGCTACCACATGGTTTTCCACTGAGTTCATTTCCCATTCAGAGTCAATTCCTGGGTTTAACAAATCCAGGAGCATGTGAGCTCACTGTGCAGAACCCCACCTTTGGCTCAGGCCTCCCCTCTTAAGGGAGCACATTTCCCACTCAGCTGTCCACGGGCTTCATCCAGGAACACAAATTACACACGTCCCCAGACGCATGTAAATAAACCAAAGAAATTTCAGATTTACAGCACTGTCTTCAAACCCTCTCCCCCAGCTCAGGGAGGATTAAAAAGGACTTCAAAGAAGCCTGAGTTCCAATTAAAACACTGTGACCACCCCGGGGACGCAAAAATATTCCTCTGATTAGTGAGATGCACTCTTTGAACTGTTTAGCTAAAAAAAGCTTTCAGAACTTTAAACAAATGCAGTAATTCTCTCTCATACTTTTTTTTTAAAGTTTCTAAAAATTTAATATTCAAAGTGAAGGACAAATAACATTTAAAATGGAAAGTTTTATGGAAGCCCATTAGCACATCAGCTCTAGGCATCACTAACATGAGACACACAAAGAGCTGAGTGCTGCACTCCCAGTACAAAGCACACAACTCAAGTTGTCAGAACAGAAGAACCCAGAGTGTCACTGTTGCTGCAGAGGTGGTGGCACCCCTGTGTTATGATATCCCAGTCTCACCAGCCCTCAGAACCACTCTCCCTGAAAGGCAGAGCACATCAATCCCACCTCGTTTTGAAATTCTGCTTTATTTCCTTAACACCCAAAGCTCCCGAGCCACACAAAGTGTCTCACATCCAAGTTCTTTGACACATGGTGATAATACAACAGTTACCCTCAGACTTAGCAATTAGCACAGATTTAAATAAAAAGCTCTTCTTATGCTTGCTGCAAAGAAAATCAAAAGAAAGAAACCAACACTCTCCATCCCCTCAGACTCTCACTCCCAAAAACAGAGCTGAATTACATAGTCCAGAAGTTTTAACATCAAGAACAATGAATGCTAAGAACAAATGCTGGGAAAATAACTGAGGCTAGGAGCATGCCAAAGCAGTTGGAGCTAAGTGGGTATAATAAACCTGCCTGTGAAAGCCAAACCCCAATCACCCTCATCCATAAGGAATGAATAATTCATGGCAGAAGGAGATAGAAGCAGACTTTAAGACTTGTTCCCAGAAAGTGGAACTGCTAAAGTGTAATTGCATTACAGATGTAAACAGCGGCATTTCAACAATTACTCTTCTCCTTTTGCCAGCTTGCTCTCAAAACCCTCACTCAGCTCAGGCACCTGCATCCAGCACAGGGTTCAGAGCAGCCAAAAGCAATTGTGGCTTCCCTGTGTCTGCCACAGCTCCTGGGACTGGGATTCAGATAAGGACTGCACTGGTGTCCCAAGCACTTGGACATCACCTTGGCTTGCTGCTATCATCCAGCTTTGAGCACTTCCACTGCCTGAAGCTGCTGCGGGAGGCACTAATAAGATTAGATGATAAACACTGGCAAAGTTTGAATTGTATCCACAGAAGAGAAAGCTCCTATTCTCTCTCCTAAAAGAGCCAAACACCCTTTTTTCACGCCACTTTCACATTCACCTTCATGTAAGGAACTCTTCAATCACTGCAAGAAACACACAGAAAGGGGCAACAAGTAGGAGCCTCCACATGAAACCAGCACATCCTGCTGCCCCTGCACCAAGTCAGACAAGCAGACACATCCTGCACTGGCACCTCTTTTCCCAGAGAGGACTGGCAAAATCCTGAAGGGATGGCCACAATTACTGTACTGAGAGATTCAAATATATCCTACAAAGAAACCTTTTTGCTGCAAACCCAGAGAACTACATAAACGACCCCAATTTCCTTGTGCACATTCACCAGTCTGTCAAACTATCCATTTTTAGCAGGTTTAAAACAAACGCTCCGATATACAGCTCCTCAGAAAGGAGAAACCAGAGATGCCTATTGATTAGGTGTCAGGGCTACCTCAGGAAAGAGAGAAAGAACATAATAGTGGAAACAAAAGTTGCCCTCTACATCCTCCCTTCAGAAAGCACAAAGGCTTTAAATACATGAAACCAGCTCAACTGTGTAGCTACCCTCTGAAAGGCCGTCAATTACCTAAACTGGGCTGCGTGGCAGGGAGGAATAAAAATGAGACAGGGTCAAAACAGCTCCGGAATTAATTGGGAGGGGAGAGGGTATATTTCAAAAGAGGGGGAGTTTTCATTCTCGCCTGCCTTCCTTCTCCCTCACTCTCCAGCAATCACCATGGCCTAAAGAGACAGCAGAGGAAGATTTCATTAATAAATTTATTTCAACTTTCTTTTCAATGGTGCTAAGAATGTATGCAAATCCATTCATAATTAGGTTTAAAAATTCCATTTCATGGGATAATCAGACTTCAAAAAACTCAATTTTAGTTTTAATCAGATTTTAACAAGGATATTAAGTCCATTTCGTTCAGAAGAGGGAGAAACGGTGAATTTAACACAAAATGTATTCAAGCTTAGCCCTGGGAGATAATTAAATAAAATTAATTTGGCAAGGGTTGTCTGTAAATGGAAACGCTCCAGACAGCAGAGCAGGTTCCTGAAGGAAACAAAAGCAGTTCACTACTGTACAAACAGATACAAAGCTTATTGTTCAGACAGAAGAGAATTCAGCTCCTCCACAACAGCAGGACAACCTGAGCCCTTGAGCTGCCTCTGACAAACGCAGCAGTGTGTGGAGGAGGAGAAGGTGGTTATTTCCTTCTTGTTTCAGCTAAGTCCCCACTCCCCTGGCACAGCAAGAAGGGAAAATGCAGGGGACAGAATATACAAACCTAACAATTCAAAATTACTAAGCACAGAAAATTATAAGAAACAACTTAGTGAGAGACAGCTCCTTTAAATTATAAAAGCCCACGTACAAACTTAAGGCTGTCAGCAAGATTCTTGCCAGATATGGTTCCATCAAATTCCATGTAATGATTTAGTCACACCACAGAACTGAATCCCAACTTGGTACCAAAAGCATCCCATTCTCCCCGACAAAATCCACAAATTGATACAGATGCTAAAACTTTGGTAACTGTCCTTCTGATGCTTGAATTCTGAAGGGCCAAATATTTATTTTGTAGCCCTTACAACTCAGACACAAAAATGCATTTCTTTTAACATTGTATATCAAATGGCTCTGACAATTATTAACATCACATGGGTACCAGAGTATGAAAGTCACTCAACTATGCTGTAGACTCAGACATTCTGGTTTAGGTTTTCATTATGTATATTGGTTAAGTGTTTACCTAAACTTTCCTCCAATATTGGACAATTTTAATGTTCAGCTGGAGCCAGTGCTGGGCCATCTTGTCCAGACCAGGCTTTTGTCAGGAAAGGCTGAACCTTGAGGTCTCTTCCAACCTGGGTATTCTACAAATCTGTGAAAATCTGCTGACCTGGACACATACCACTGAAAAGAACAGAATACAAAACCCAGACAGATATTTCTGGAAAAGAAAAAGCTATTTTAACTATCTAACTACAGTCAAATGACATTGAGAAAGAGCATGTTTATCTTTAGCAGCTGTCACAAGCCACCCAGGCAGGAGCATGTGCATTTCCAAGACCTATATCTATCAATTAGACAAAAAAAAAAAAAAAAAAATCAGAGCATTTTTTTCACTCTTCCTTTCTACCAGACTTGCAAATATATCACTAATTACAAAGTGCCAATTGCATTTCCCCTTGCCAGGTACTTGCAGACAGGTGAGCCAAAAGGTGTTGTGTGACCTTGACAAGTGGGCCAGCACTCCAGAAGGCAGGTGATGCCTTTGCCAAAGTCACACTAGAAACCATCAGGCCTAAATGAAAGGCTTGTCACAAAATAGGCTTGGTGCCATCAACCTTGGCTGCTGCATTTGCAGAAAACCACCTGAAACCACAAAGCCTCATCTCTGGGAGTACAAAGAGCACCGAGTCAAATGTCATTTGCAAACACAGTAGCAAAACTGAGTACAAAAAACTCATAACTAGGTTAAAGTATCATCTGCTAATGGAGCCAACAGCAGAGCTGTGAAGTAGTCCCAAAAGCTGTCCCAGTTAACTGGATGAACAGCTGACTTTTCTAACTGAGGATGCGGATACTGAACATATTCTCAGTCAAAGCCAGATACCCCATTTCTGCCCTCCCTAGAAAAGTTAGCAGGATTTCAAGCCATCACTGAAGAGCTTGATGTGTATCACAGCAAGAGGATGACTGTTTCATTAAAACAGAAAATAAATCAACTTGGTCAGCAGGGAATAACTCAAATAAATCCAGAATTTCATATTTCTTCCTATCCAAAAGATTTATCTTCCCTTTTACTACACTGCTCATATCAGAGTGTCTCTGGAAGACAGTTTAAACAAGTAATAAGAATTCAAAAGCAATTACAACAAGAACAACTTGTGCCAGAAAATGGTTCTTGCAATAGCTGCCCATTACTCCCTGCAGAGACGCAGAAATTGTTAACTCTGCTGACAAGAGAGTTGAGAATAATGCAGAGAAAGGGAGTGAGTAAGGATTGAGCCCAAGAGGTACTATAAAAGCAGAGAAGAGATGCTCAAAATGTGAATCAATACATTTCTAGAAAAGCCAAAGCCTGCCTGTGTTGGAAGGTTAGGCTCTGTGGCAGATCTGTTCCTGCTTACATAGCAAGAGGCAACAAAAGTTGAGAGCAGCTTCACTGCAGCAGAGGTTTCTCCCACACTGTTCAAAATGGATCATGTTCTTACAAGAACACCATTCTGCAGGATGGGACTTCATCAGAAAAAAAACATTTTGCTGCAAGATGAGGACCAAAATATGTGCAGAACATCTATTTGAAAAAATAAGCTTTGCCAATGCACTCCTAGAATTTTCCATCAGTGGAAGGGGGAGAGAGAAAGTCCCATGCACCTCCACCTCTTACCTGCCTTGGCTAAGTGGGAGAGTTGGCATATTGTATCTCCTTTCTGCTGAGCAGGCCTGGCTCCATTTCCTACGAGCTGGTCTAACCCTACTGAGAGCTGCATTTGAAAGCAGGAGCCCTGAGCTCTTATTTCAGGTATGCAGGTCAGCATTCTGCAAACAACCCCCAGACACTGATTCTGGGTGTTCACTAAACACAGGGACCCACACAGCCCCCAACACCTCCTATCTTTGCTTCCAAAATGGGAATCTTTCCAATTATCCCAGCCCCAGTGCTTCTGCCAGCCCAATGCAATGTTTGCTCTCATTCAGGCAGCTCACTTCAGGCTGTGGGTTTTGTAGGTTAAGACAAAAAACACTTCTCATTTTGTCTCAAACAGAAAAAGGCATCATTTATAGAAACAGCAACAATTTAGGAAGCTCACTTCTAATACCTTACAACTTTGTTGAATATTGTTTCAAATAAGCAAGATTATAGCTGAAAGCAAAACATTTTTATTTACTCTATGCACATGACACATAACAGCTCCAAACTGCAAGAGTCTTTACTTTTAAAAAGGGATGGAGGGCACCAACTAAAAATCTTTATGCTTATTTAAAATTCATACTGATGAGAGTTTACAAACTTCCTAAAAGAAAAAATCTGCTTCAGGTCTTGCATGTTACTCTGGGTTTTTCTATCTAGCCCAAGATAGCACTGACACTGACCAGAAATGGATGAGTAAATAATCCAATCCACCATGCTAATTTCCATGCTATGACTTATTTTAAAATAATAACAAACAACACTTACATACTCACAGCTAGTTCAAGAGAACCTTGAGGCACTTATCACATTAATCTTTTAACTCACTAACATTTCAAGTTCACTGTGCCCTTTACGAAATATTTGAAAATACTGTGCTGTACTTTTGCTACTCCAAGCCACATGAATTTTTCTCTCTCCAAGCAATGCATGGACAAAGGTATATTTGCAAGAATACTCTCTTTAATAAAGTAACTTGTGAGGAAAGAGAATATAACCCAGGTAAAGATAAGCTCTCACCAAAAATATTCACTGGGAAAGCAATCCCAAGGGAGGACATATTGGAGCTTTAGGACAAAGCTTACATAATATCTTCACAGGGCATGTAAGCAAGCTTGTCAGAGCAGGAGCATTTTAACAATGCTAAAAAACTGAAGTACTGTAATGTTCATACACTTCCAATTTCCTCCTGCCCAAGTTGATGTTGCTATGCTGGCTGTTAGGTACAATTGAAATTGGAAATTAGACCTTTCCTGGCCAATCAAACACAGAACTCTTCACTGCACTGAAGACAAACCAAAGACAGATGATTAAAGCAGCCCCTTCCCAGCTACCCTCAGAAGCAGGAATCCGTGCTCTAGGCACTGATGAGGTTAAGCACTAACCAGGAGTGAGTCATTCTCAAAACACCATCAAGATAACCTGCACCAAAAACACTAAGAAAAGCTTCTCCAATGATACAAATCATATTTTGGTCTTATCAGCACTGACAGATAAGCTCTTCTTAATAGTTCAGTGCATTTTTCAGCAAACTGCTTATTTCTTAACATGAACAAAGGTTAGCTGCTCTCACACTTCGTGTCCCTGTCCACAGGTTTTGTTCTGCATGGGCAGAAAGATGGACATGATCTGCTTTTACTCATTAACCCCCACTCCCCCTTCCCCACCTCCAGTTTTCAGAACCCTGGTATTAAATAAAGCCTGCAATTCCAAACTAAAATGTACTGTCCCCTCTTCCTATTCTTGAGTACATCCCCTTGCTTACAGATTGGCACATACATATTCAAATGAAAGTGGGACTGAAAAAGAACCTTCTAGTTTAGGTCCTGTCTAGTCCTTTGCTATTATTAAACTCATCTCCTCCATAACTCTGTGGAGCAGTAATTTGGATACCTTTGACTCTACTAGATGCTGCATTTAGAGCTTTAGTCTTTCTAAAAGTAACAACCTCCTTGCAAGTGCACTCAGGGAAGGGTTACAGCAATTTGATTTAAATGCCAGTGCAAATCTTAAGGATAGCTGGTTCCTTTTCTCAGCAGTATGGATCCCCCTTCCTTCTCCTCCCTTCTATCCATGAATTTCCTGGCAGCAATTACATCTCCCAGCAGACTCTGCCCGAAGGGGTTCCATTCCACATTCAGTGGAATGGCTCCCAGGCTCCTTCCAGCAGCCACTGTCTGCATCCTCCACTATCTTCCTCCACACTGGGTGACCAGAACTCTGAGAAGCATCTCCCAAGCCCCTTGAACACTTTCACCTCCATGGCAATTTTTCTCCTGGTGCATCCCCTGTGTGAGAATGAGCAGTCATTGCAACAAGCACAGCCTTTCTGGTCCTTTCTACTGCATGTGCTACTGCATTTTCCAAAAGAAGTTTGCCTTCAGCTCCCAATTCCATGGAGCATTGTGCTTTGTTTCATTGAATTTTGTCCCATTTCTGCACTCTAATCCTTAGGGTCATTCAGTTCCGCATACCCAGCTTTTGTGTATTTATGAATCCTCTGAACTTGGCATCATTAGCCAAGTTTTATCAGCACACACCAAATTTTTGCACCAAAACCATTAATAGAAATACTAAATAAAGCAGATCCTAAGGCTAATCTTTGAGGAATTCTACTTATCCTTGCATTTTCCTTTCAACAATACTGAATCTATCCATGCTTAAACAATTCTTACACATCCTACAAATCTTCTATTAATTTCCATCTTCTCCTCCATGGTTTATACTTTCCCAAGTGGTTCCTGTTTCAGAGAAGTTCAAAGAAATAAGATTTATTGTGATTTACTTGATAAGAAAATCAATTCTCTAGACAAAGAAAGTTGTTACATCAGTCTGGCACAATCCATCTTGGTATTCCTTGATCCAATGAAGAAGGGATTTTCCTTGCCCTGTAGCTAAAGGCCACGCACAGGAGTACAGGGGAGCAGCACACAAGGGTTTGAATCCTTACTGAAGCATTTTGTTATGCTTCTGTTCAAAAAAGGCCTCTGCATTTAGAGAAGAGTTTTGAAAAACACATAGCTATGCTAAAACTAAACCAACCCAATATGCATGGATGGGATGTTCATTTTTGTTTAAGTTTCCTTGCAAAAGCAGAACTTTGGGGGTAAGTGAGGGATAATGCACTGCACATCTAAGGGAGAGGGGAGGCAGAGCACGTCGACAGCCCCAGCTGAAATACCGAAAGATGCTGAAATGGAAAGGTAAAATTAAAACTGAGCTGGAGATTATAGTGGTTATTGGGGTTTTGGAAACGATCAAATGATAGGCTGAATGAAAATCAAGCACAAGCATTTCAGCTGTCTGACAGGAGCAAGCCACCCCCTTGCTGATTAGTCTCTGCTATTTAAATGATAATTTCACTTTAAGGCAAACAGGGCTGCCTAATGCAATGAAAGTGGCTCTTTAGAAGTGTCTGTATTTTTGAAAGCTTCTCCTTCACAGCAGAGTGAGCAGCAAAGTTGGAGCCATTTACACATAACATGGGTCACTACATGCTGCAAGGAGCCAAGCAACTTCTACCCAACTGTTTTCCAACAGTGCCAAACAATACTGGCAAGGAATACAGCAGCAGCTCAAAGTGCAGTGTCTGACTGGTGAGGCCCCCATGGCAAATGAAACACTGGCCATGGAGCAGACAACACCAGCACACATTTCTAAATTACTCTCTACTCAGTTCTTGTACTCCAACTACTGAATTCCTCAAATCATCCTTCACCAAAGATGGACAGTGTGCTAAGCTATTGCTTAACAGCTTTTTCTGTCTCCAGAATGCCAGATCTGTGATCCTGGGAAGACAATCTCTTGAACTGCTCCCAGAGCTTTGAAATGCAAAGCAAGGACAGATATATTTTTGATCTGAGCTTGCTTACTTCTCACTCTGATTATCTGATTATACATTACAGCCTTGCTCTGCTTCAATGTCAGGTGCTCATCTGTTTTATTTTATACTCTTCCTATCTCTCTTTTAGCCTCCAGAGTTATTACTCTGATATATTCAAATGGAAATAAAAGCATTAATGGAAAAGGAGGAAGAACACGAATATTTTTGAACATCAGAGATACGTACAGCATTCTTTGGAGAAAATTAGTATCAGATAGGAAAGTCTGGCACAAAGTTTTGCCCAGCATTTCAGTGAAGAACTGTAAAACACAGACCTACAACATTTAAATGTATCTATAAAATGTGGTTGCTTTATTAAAACTAAGTGGATAAATCCCATGAGAACAGGAGAAAACTAAACTCTGGCTAAAGCACAGATTTGACATCGCACTTCCAAGCATCACATTTAAATGCAACACACAAACATGGACTGAAGTCTTCCAAAACTGCATCTGACTGCCCTGAAGCCTGGACCTTCAGAATTTGATATTACAAAGGAGCATTTTCTCCCCACGAGGCACAATAAGAGTTCTCTCACGGAAAGCTAAAACCTAAGGCAGCATGGAAAGTGAAGAATAATGTACATTTTAAAACAAGAGAACAGAATAATGAAGAACAGAAGAGTTCAGAGCAATACTCCAGCATATGCTGCATATCATATTGAACAGGTGACAGCTTCCTCCAAGACTACTCTGTGTAAAAACTGGTGGCTTCAGCACATGCACAATTAGCGTAAGAAAACCACAAGTAATTTTCTCCTTAAATTTGTACCTCACTCTAAAGCCAAAGATGCTCTTTGGAACTGTTCAGGCACTTCCGCCTCAAGAAGCTGCTAAACCCTGCTGAGGCAGTGCTTTCATCTTTCACACATTAACCTTTATTTCTACATAAACACAATGATTATCCTCATCATCCCTTCCAACCCTGGCTGCTCATTGCCACATCCCCTGCCCTGCTTTGGAACAGCACAACTATTTATGCACCAACACAGGAGACATGATGAGGGAACAGATCAGGAACGGGATTGTTGTTTCCCATTCTAGATTGCTTTTTTGCTCTGCAAGGACACCTCTTTCAGCTGCAGAGTTCACAGAACCAGAAGGTACCAGCTGGGAACAGAATATTTTAAGACACACACTGGAGTCAGAAGCTCCAGGTGAGACAGGAATGGCAGAGCTGCTCTAAACTGGGACTAACTCATCCTGGCAGAACAATACAAGGGAAATTCACTCAATATTAATCCCAGTGCAGAAGCCAGGAGAAAGACCTATTCTGAGGGATTTGGGGCAATATTAGCAACCTGCATACACTGGCCCTCTTCAGAGAGTGAAATCTTTAGCACGTCCTAAATCTTCACCTTCTGTAGAAGGCAAAAAGTAATAGTAAAATGCAGTACTGTGCCTGTACAGGACAACAGCAGATAATCCATCCATGAGGTAAGCTGAGACCTTATAACTATAAAAGTTCCTCTCTAACAAGCAGTGCTTTTTGGTTGCTGCTTTGGTTTTTGGTGCTTGTTTGTGGTGCTTTTTAATTACTTGTTCCCCCTACGCAGCATTTATCTCCCTACTGGTTACCCTGGGAATTCCCACTGCGAGGAGACAGTTTGTTTTACACTGGGAATCTTGTAAACAGCAGTCATGCAAATTTCAGTCTGTTCACAGATCATAAATTACAACTATTTATGAAAAACTAAGACGTAGAACATGAAGCTTCAATATCCTCACACTATGCTAATCCTAATTTTCTCCTCCAATTAGGGACACAGCTCTAAAGCTGGAGGCCATCAGTGGCGAACCCAGACAAACCAAACTTCTCACCCTCCAAAAGAGAAATTAGCACTGTAGTTCAGGGCAGTGGCGCAGTTACAGAGGGCAGCCAGCACCAAATGCTTTTAATTAGATTGATTGCTTGTCTGGTGACAAAAGACCACAGGGCTACAATAGGCTAGCCCATAAAAATATTTCCTCCACTACAGAATGATCATGCCAGAATTATGGCATTACTGGAACCAGCAACAAGACCTGGTCTTGTCTTGATTGGTTGCAGTTAATTAAGTATCCAGAGTAACATGAGTAATTCAAATTATTTCAACATGCACAACTTTGTATATCTGTCAACAGATTTTTTTTTAAACCAGTAACCACTTACTCATAATGGACATTCAGAGAAAGACAAATTACTACCTTGTGAGAAAGGAAAAGATTATGAGCTTCATTCACTACTGCAAAGATATTCAATGCCTTGGATGGAAGAGAGTGCACAGTAGCTAAGCATAGTTAATCAAGATTCAAAAAGGAAAGTAGAGAACTCAAATATTCTCAGTTTTCTTCTATTCACTGAAAAAAAAGAGCACTAATCCACTACTAAATGCAGAATCAAGCAATCCAATTCCCCTTTCCCTCTCTCTCTCTCTCCTCCCTTCCCCCAGCTCCAAAAGCAGAATGTGCATAGAAGGACTTCCCGTACTGAGTGTAGCACCTGGGCAATTACGAATTACAACTGTGCAAACCACTGTACTAAATAGAGATGCTTGCCACTTAATTAAACCCTTTCTTAGAGAGGAAATGCATACACATTCACACTATCTCCTCCCTTAATTGGTCTCAGACACTGCAGGAAGTTAGTCCCCAAGATTTGTCAGCCAGCCAGTCCACAGATGTTTCAGAAAGAAAACCAGGTCAGCATTCCCAGGTTCACTTCTTTGGCTCGAGGCGACAGGTCAGCAGATCAGTGTCTGCTGCCTGCAGCTGGCAGCTCCACCAAGGGAAAATGGTCCCTCAGCACTGGCCCAAATTCCTGCCAAACGTGCACTTCCCTTGGCAGGCCTGGCCTGGCCGGCGAGCTCCCCAGCCAGCCACAGCAGCTCCAGGAGATCTCACTGCTGCAGCCACCTGCACTCACTGAAGGGCTCTGTGAGCACTCCCCAAAGCCAGACTCACAGAACCCCAAGTGTCTCTGGATCAGCCTCACACCATCAGCACAGGGGGCCAAGACCTGCCTGACACCAGAACCACAGTGGGATGCGACTCAGAACTGACCAGACTCTCTGAGCTCCACACAGGAGCACGCTTGTCTTCAATCTGACACATCAGCTCCACCTCTAATTTCCACACTGTATTCCACGGCCCTTCAGAAAAAGACAGCTGAGACCCCCACTGTGGAAAAAACTAAAATTATTCTGAAATGTCATATGAACAAAATCTGTTTTTTCTACACATGAGCACCAAGCCTGAGCCGACAGTACCACTGGCAACAGAAAACTGCTCCAAAAAGGAAAGACTTACTTAAATAGGCCATGATCAATATATTTGATCACCAATATAAAATAATACTGCTGTGTATACAAAGATCTTTGAGCCCAGAAGGTGAATCTGTAAAAACTTTATACTCATTACTCCCATTAAAAAAAAACCACCAAGCAAAATAAGAAACAAACAAAACCAAACTCTATATCACACATTGCTATTTATTACCTCAAAAACAAAAAAAAAGCTTGGACTAAAACTCCTCTGAAGCTGTTGTTTGTGGCCCACCTGGCAGTCTTCACCCATTTGTATAACTCTTCAGCCAAACTCCAACCTTTCAAAACTTGCAATCTTCTGCCACTTATGGAATAACACAAAGACAAATTTAGCATTAAACCTTGTCAGTTGCTATCAATGGCTATCAGTACCTTCAGTATCTGAGTTACTGCCTCAGCTTTAACAAATACCTGATGCACATCTTTTTCCATCACTCAGTACTCCAGGGTATATCTATTCATGGATAGCAAATCACTTGCTAAATTCATTAGAGGACAAAAACAATATCAACCAAACACAGACAAACAGCAGCAAAAGAGGCTTATTTAGATTAACAGCTCCCAGAACAAGCACCCTCATTTTTTTATTTGGGCATCTTCTACATGCTGCAGAAGAGAAAGGCAGAACAATAACAGTGCTGCTCTGAGAATGCAATTCTAAGGCCTGGGGTGGGGGAGAAAACAACTAGGCTGTGAAGAACTCCTATTAAACAAGACAAAATTAAGAATACATGGTCTAAAGACAAAGTTTACAGTCAGCTAGAAAACATTGTTTCATATTCCATTAGAGAAATCTGCACAAACCATTTTCATACCAAGGCACAGCCCGGAGTACTGGGCAAGGAGACGGTGACTGCATGCAGGCAGCATGAAAGAGAGTTTAAAAGTTCTGCTGGCAGCAATTACGAGTTTCCCTGAGAGCAGCTGCCCCTTCCCAAGGCTGATGGATTCACACCGGGCTGAATCCCAGGCTGGAGCGATCGCATTCCTTCTCCTGCAGGAGAGCGGGCGCCATCTCGTGGGAGTTCTGTGCTTTGTCACCCCAATAAAGCCGCCGCTGTCACCCGAAAGCCAAACATTTTTCTGTTTAAATAGATTAACTGTTTAATGGCAGTAGAGGAACTGCTTGGAAAATATCTCTAAGCTAATAGTCCAATGCTGAAAAAACAACCGAGTGTGTCACGATTAACATGGTTTGTTAGTGAAGACGGTCAACGACTCAATTACTCAAATACTGGATTTTTAAGAAATAGAAACTACATCAGCACATCCTGGAGAGACAGAGTACAAGAAGCTTGTTTTCTCAACACAACCCTTTCCTAATAATAGTCCTAAAAAAGTCGTGTATAAATACCCTTCTATAGGACAGTGCACTCCAAAATAAATAAGGCTTTCTACTCACAGAGCAAGAATTTAACATTTTGTGTTTTTTTCCCTGTACAGCTGAAACCAATTCTACAGCAGAAATATCAAGTCAGAGCAACATATGACAAATGTATGAAAATCCCTGGAAGTAATACACAAAAAAGACCTAGATCCACAATAAAAACCAGAGCCAACTATACTGTAAGGTAGGGAACAAGAAGCTCAAGAAAACCAAAGGACATATAATTGAACACAAGAAAGTTGACATAGATTTATAAGGTATACACATGAAGCATATATAGCACATATGATGAGTCCTATTTTATTATCTAGCTACTGTACAGCACAAGGATATTTTGGTATAGAGCTACAGCTGCCTTTGTTTCCACTGTTTATGAGGAGAAAGAAAGCCCAGGAGTTTACAAGTGGAATCCAGAATGAGCAAACAGAAGATTAGCCAGAGTCAACTGTTAATGAACTTGTTTTTCCCCCACAAGGTGAAGCATTATAAACACTCTTCCATTGTCACCAAAAAGAGACCAGTACTAAAAACAGTTGGATTACCACCACACTCCTGAAAGCTGCACCTCCTTCCCAAGTACTATTACATAAAATTACACTGCAAGGGCTGATCATAAGCCAATCTGACAAAAAGCCTGCTGGGAGCAGGCAATCAGTGAACAGAAACCACTGAGAGCAGACACTGAACAAGCCCTGTGGAAGTGCTGGAGGAAATGAAAAATCATCCTCTCCTAAAACGCCACACGCTGCAAGCACTTCCCTTACATCCTCTGTACCAACGAAGAACCTGATAAGAAAAGATGAGAAATCCTAATTTATTCCCTTTTCCCCTTCTTATCTAGTTATTAGCAAACAGAGTATTCCTCTGGCTCTTTGGGACAATCAGCCAACTTGTTCCTGTTTCTTTTCTACTATGAGATGGGCAATTAACTCTTCTCAAACTTTCACCAACAGCATTCTCCAGGATCCAACCAGGACAATGATCTCTCACCATCTTCATCACCCTCACCAAAAATTAATGTAATTCATGCTGTAAGAAGACTGAGCAAGAAAAGAAATAGAACAATAAGGGAGGGAGGGGGAAATCATCCAGTCCCACTCGCTCCAATTGCATGAAAAGATGATCTTCCTCAAGAGCAATTCCCCTTTCTGTAGAAGGTGCCATTAATAGCACTAAACAATATGGCCCAATCACAAAACTAGCACTTCACTGTGAATATTCTGATTTTAAATGAAGGAGTTATTAGACTTCAACAGGCAGAATCACTTGGTTCCATTTCTCTCCCACTGTGAAATTACCTCGTTAAACCTTTAACAGCTTGAGGTAAGTAAAAAGCTTTTACTCCAAAAGGTTTTTTGAAAAGGATTCCTACAATTTCTGTCCATACTTTACCATAGGAGACTTAGCATAATTCCATCTTCATCTAAATGTATGGATCCTCAGCAGATGTAGGAGAGAACTTCAAGCATGCTACCTACCAGCAGGCTTCTGGAAAAGGTTCGTTAGCCTCATTAAACCGAAAACACTGAGAAATTAAGCTTTCCCAAGTTAGAACACAAGTATCTTTCACATGAAGAAGTGATGTGTCCAAACCATATGTCCATTTCCAAACAATCCCAGCAGTGTGCAGACACAGCTGTGTGGTTGGGTATGTGGAACGAATGGAATGGAGAAACAACTGGCAAGATGAGGTTCTGCTGCTCATGTTTCAGCTTTGACCCAGTCTGAAAGGTGATCAATGCTCATATCAATTATTTACAGACAAGCATCTCCTTTCCTTGTGTAACAGCACTATAAATATTTAGAGAAAATAGAAGTGTTGAAACATGGCACACAAAAGATTCACATATAGACAGAACACCTTCTACAGGAGAAGAAAATGATCAGAAACTCCACTATTTTCAGCTCCTTTTTATACCACATTCACAGGGACCTTAAAAAACCTGGTTCACTGCTCCAGATGTCAGGAGGAGCTGTTGAGTACCAGTACACAGACCAGCTGGTGTTACAAAACACAACTGGGGAGTGGCTTTGACAAAATAATTGAAATAACAACTTTTCTTCAGCTGCTTTAGGGAAAGAAAGTCACAACATGATCTAGCAGCTAATTTTGATATCCAGATTTCAAAGGAAATATGTTTACAACAGTTTGCCACAAGTAGCACACATTCTCTTCTCTGGACATATAAAATTCTTAGAAATTCACTTATCTCTAACTAAATCTCTAACTAAACAAAAATGCAGCCATACACAAAAAGTTTCAAGAATTCAAAACTGATCCCCAGCCTCAAAGACATTACTCAAAGTGACTTGGTGAAAAATATTTCTTAGTTCCCAAAGTTACTTTAAAAATTGTTTTATTTTATTTTCTTCTCATATATAATAAAATGTACTAGAAGAGCTTCCACATGAAGAAAGGACACAAAGAAAGCATGACCAACACACTTAAGAGATCAGTTAGAAGATTAAAAGAGCTTAAAAGTCTTACTCCCCTCCAGAGCTGTGAGCACATACCTGATATTTAAGCCAGTGCTCTGATCCAGTTTCTCCCAGCTTTGTAATTTTCCCAGAAGTTTCTAAAGTAAAGATTAAAAGTAGAGTTAGACATAGACTCATTCTAACAGCTCACTTTACAGAGTTTTCTCATAATCCTCCATGCAAAGTCAGTGTCATTCCTTCTCCTCCTGTGGATTTCCTGATCTTATCCAGCACTTCTGGCTTGTCATTCTGCAGCCCTGGGTACCAAGGTTCTTAACACACACCTGTTTGACACCACCACATCTGGACAGAGCTTGATGCCAAAAAAAGCCTTTCCAGCAAAAGAAAGGTAAAAGAGAAAGATCAAGGCTGAAATAAACACTAAGGTGAGATTATTCTTTACACAAAATCTCCAGCTGAACAGTAGATATCCTTTTGCCTTTTACACCTTCCTTGCTATAACTCCCCTCATGCTGACTTTCCAGTTTGTGAATGTCTGGTTTGAGTCCATTAACTAAAGGAGGTATCATATCTTAAGTAACACAATATAGGAAGAGCCTAAAAGTCAGGACAGGCAATAAAGGAAACTCCTCTTCTGCTCATCCATCCAGCTCCTCACCTCATTTTCCAATTCCACAGTCACTAGCTGTGCTTGGACTTTCTCGTAGCGCTCCAGTTTTCTTTGGAGACCTTCCACTTCCTCTTTAAGCAAACCATTGTTTTCTTTCATTTCCCTGTGATGAAGAGAGAGACAATTACTACAGATTCATGCAACTCAATTCCCCTTCACAAACTTTCAGATATACAGGAATCCCAAGGGAATCATGACATTCAACTGACTCACTTCTATAACCTTCACAGCAAAGCCACTGCTGCCAAAAAAACTACAGTTTTATTGAAATTATTTTTTTCTACTCTAAATACCATTCTAATTACACCCAAACAAGCTGAAGCTTTGTGTCTGCCTTACTATCTGTCAAAACAAGGGTAACAGAAGACTCCAAACTCTGCTTTTCAGTCTGGCTGGAACACAGCAAGCAGTACAGACCTGGGCTTTGGAGCACTGCTTGGTTTTACTTCAGTACAGGTGTAACAAGGGTGAAATAAAACTGTACAAAAGCAAATGACCTTTACTCTGTTGTTATATTTCAGTGTAGAAAAACAAGCATGAGAAAAAATTCCAAGACAAACAATTTAAAATTATAATGAAATAATTACAAGACCGAAACCTAGGAAAATTATTTAATTAACAAAAAAAAAAGCTGGCAAGATGACGCATGTAATTAAAAAAAGACAACAACAACAACAAACAACCAACACTTTAAGGCAATTTATTTCACATTACATTTAATTTAATTTCCCAAATTGATTGCCATTTTGACAATCCAGAAAACCTACTCTACCAATGGCTGTATCAGAGTGCTTTAGAAATTTAAACAAGACACTTTCTAAACCTTATGCTGGAACAACAGACATTTAAAACAGTGGTAACAACAGCTAAGCAAAATCAGCTCTTAAAGAAACATTCAGCTGCCTCTTTTCCCTACAGGAAATTCATTCTCCAAGCTGTACGGAGCTCATCACTACCTTTAAACATTGAATTTTGTTCTAACAATCCAAAATCACCACCCAGAACAATGAATGCAATTCTGTGAGGCTCCCGTGTTCAAGAAGATTCCTCAGATCTTGTCAGATCCTCTCATCTAGTAAACACCTCGACACAGCTCAATTCTTAAGCAGTACTTATATGAAATAGTTCCTTCTGAGCTTTCCCATGTATAAACCCTAAAGAGGGATGGAAAAGTGCAGACAGTGCAGCTGTAGCATGTAAAGAAGAACACACAACAACTGAACTCTTCCTTCACCTGAAGTAGGCATTTTCCTCCCTGAGCTGGCGCAATTCACGCTCCATTTTCGGGAAGCGAGCCAGTTCTGCCTTCATGTTCTTGACAATTACAGCATCATGTTCCTGCTGGGACAACTTCTGCTCCAGATCCTGGAAAACATGGGATGAGAACAGGACAGCAATGAGTAAGTTGGAATTTGTAAGAGCTATTTCTGCATTGTACCTTTTAAGCTCAAATCAAGCACTTGAATGAAGTCGGAAGGGAACTCAGGAGGTCATGTGGTCCAACCCATGCTCAAAGCAGAGATGACTCTTGTTTCACTTTTAACACCTGGGCTGGTCTCTTCTCTCTACACCTGTTTAGTCCAAGTTCATAACAAAAAAACCCTCAGTTACTCATTAAAGTGATCCCCTTCTATCACCTGAACCAAATCTGTGATTTTCTTGTCCTTTATTCCTCCACCAACAAAATGCAGAGGGAAGCATTTGAATGGCCTGCAAAAATTAGGTGCAGAAAGAAACACAAATGTGCATTTCAACATTATGGTAAATGTTGGCGAGTTTTTCACTAAAAACACAAATTATTTAGGGCTGTGCTGCAGACTTATATTCTGTTTTCCATCTTTTCACTTCAATGAAGAATGTCTCCTCTTGCTGGCAATCAGGTTGGCTTAACAGCAAGGCAGTGCCACTGCCAGCACTGCTCAAACCAAAGTAACTCTCCACGTCTACCTCTGATAAGAAGACAAGACAAATGAAAAAGATACACTCCCACCAACCTATGTGCTCATTTGGAAGCACAAAAAGCATCTCTATACTGACGTTTAAGCTAGTGTAGCTTTGAAAGCTTTACAAGTAATTGCACTTTCTAAACACAACTGCAGAGGAAGGATTTTCTGGGAAGCAGAAAATAAGTGTAGCTGCTGGGCTCATCACATGCCATTCAAAAAAACATCACTCTAAAAGCAGTCTTTTGCAGAGCAAATTTGTGCTGTGGCACAAGACCAAAAGGTGCATTCCTCCAGAGCACTGCTTAAGGATATAAATTACCTTTTTACAGAGAAAGCATGCTTTTTTTCAATCAATTGATACAATAAAGGCAAAGTGTTATACTGCAGCTAATTGCAGACAGCTTGGTCCACACAAGCTCAACTCTTGCTAGCCACCAACTCAGGTACTTACATGACAAACTAACCTTTTACTTCTGCAACAGCCAATTTTTTAAAAAGCAGTGCTCTGTTCTTCCACTGAAGGAATTAAAATCTAAAGCTTTACATAGGTCACAATGTTTCTTACCTTAATCTTCTGTTCATATTCTGTCAGTAAGGACTGGCTGGCTTGCAGTGTCTGGATTTGCTGACTTGCCTCCTGCCATTTCCTGTCAGATGAAGACACAAGAGGCACTTGAGCACCCAGAATTCAGGTACCAGAAACAATCCACCTTCAGAAGCCTCTGACCAACAGAGTCAAACAGCACTAACAAAGTAAATGTTACTCTTACCAACAGAGTCAAACAGCACTAACAAAGTAAATGTTACTCTTACATAACATTTGCTCTTTCAGCTTCACGCTCATATGAGCTCCCTCTTATTTAGAGACAAAAATACCCATTCATTTTAATAAAAATAAGCATATTGAGAAAAATACAAAAAAATCAAGCCACTAAACTCTGAGAACAACAAATATATACTCAGAGTAAACAAAACTTCACAACTTAGAAATTGAAGAGCTGAAATTAGCAAGCAAGGAAAAACACACTTTTAACTTCAATTAACCCTCCACTATGATTTAAGGTTTGATATTTTTGTTCTGTTCAGTCCATTAGGTTCAGATCAGCCTTTCCCACTCACATGCTTTCTGCTAACTCTCCACCAGAAACACAAAACATCACTGAGATTTAAAGCTCAAGTTTGTGGGTTTTTTTCCTTGAGGCACAATTAAAATTTCACCTCAGAGTTGGTTTCAAACAACAGTTATAACCTGCACACCCAGATCAAAGAACCCCTTTGAAGAGCAGAAATCAAACACCGTTGAAAGTTTTCTGAGTGATGACAGCTGCACAAGACTGAAGTTCTGTTTGCCTTTTTCTCCCTACAGTCATTCATCCCTTGCTTACTTTTTTTCAACATCCAGCTGCTCCATCAGTTCCTGCTTCTGAGAGTCTTGGCTTGTCATCTGCATCTCTTGGTTCATTATATTCCATTGCAGCTCTGATATTTTCCCTTTTAATACAGTGATTGTCTGAATTAATGGGAAAAAAAAGCATAAACACACAAAGCTGTGACACTTCAAGCCAGATATTATGAATGGTGATAGAAATAATTTCCAACTAAAAAGTACTAATACAACCTTAGAAACAATCCCACACTCCTGCAAACCTTCAGACCTGCAAACCTACCTCAAACAAATGCAAGAGAAAATAATTCTGCACTTTAATTTGCCATCCAAATTGTCATTTATGTTATCTCTTAAATGGGTGACCTCAAGATGGCATGAAAAACATCAAACTTTAAAGTTAGGTTAGGTGATGTTTTTTCCTAAATATATTAACTCTAAAGAAAAGCTCACAGGTTTGTTTCCAATAGCCATTACTCAGCTCCCTGCAACAGAGAAAAAGAGAAATATCTCAAAATATATGCAGTGTGTCTTCTAGACAGAGAGACAGGTAGAGTTCTCATCTTGATACTGATAGGAATAAAAGAATACAGACACAGAACTGCAGCACACATCTTTTAGGTGGGTTTAGTTTCTCTAATGCACCATCACTCTCCCCCTGGTTTTAATCCCTAATAACTGGAACATTAAATCTGTTTACCTGCTTTATCATATTGCTACATTTCCAGTGACACTTAGGCACGAGCAGAGCTTAATTAAGGTGATTGCTGATCAACAACTGGTCAGGAAAGTTACAAATTAAATAACTGAACTTAACTATAATGATATCTGAGAGGGTTGAGAAGATGGTCTGGGCATCCAAATATACTGAAACTGCTACCCAAGCAATCATTCTCCAGTAGAATGCACAGGCATTTAAGACACTTCAGGAAGAGACACTGGGTTCATAATGTTGCTCTCATCCACTCTACTGCTCTCTTCACTTCCCTGAACACTTTCCTACATTATCTCCTCCATCACCGTCCCTTTCTTCACATTTCTGAACCCAGATGCTGGATGTTGCTTCATACTTTTTTTCTTGTTCTCCACATCATCTTGTCTAAGAAATCTCTTCTCCTTCTGATCTGCTCACTTGTATCTGGGCTTGGTTTGATTCTGAACTTTGACAGGAAAGACACACACCACCAGGGTTATTCATTTCCAGGTGATGAACACAATGTTCCAGTTATTTTGTTTAAGAGTTTTTTTCATCAAAAAGGGCATTTTCAAGTCACAAGAACTGCAAAGTCACCTGAAGCTACGGATTAATTAAAAATTACTTTGTTCTTACTTCATTAGCTTCGGCTAATTTGCTCTCCTTCTCTTGCAGCTTCTTACTCATTGTCTCCATGCTCTTCTTGTAAGATTTGTTCATCTCCATTTGCTCTTTCAGTTTGTTTTCAGCCTCTGTTTCCCTTTCCTGGTACTGCTTTATGCGTGTGAGCAGCTCCTGGTTGCGGTCAGCCTCTCGCTGGCCAAGAGAAAAAACACAAAGAGACTTAAGAAGAAAGCAGCAGAAAGGTGAAGCCATTTTTCCTTCTTTTGTCCTCGTTCCTCTTTACCATGGTCACCAATGGTAATTGCTTCATAATGAAGCAAAGTTACTCAGAGCGTAGCTTTAACCTAGCAAGGACAAAAATTTATCAGCAACAACTCAATGGAATTACCCAGGGAAATGGAGCTGGAAAATTAAGAGATCACATCTTCCAAATCTCTTATACTAAGACATGACTACGAAAACACAGAGGTGGCTTCACAGACTCTATTGCACACCCTCCAGCAGATCAAAGATGAAAATATTCAATCTTCAATTTAAAGCTGACCCACACACAACAAATTGACTTTCAGAAATTCAGACCTCAACAGCTGGGTTAGTAAAACAAACTTCCCTCTACAACTTCTGAAATTGAGGCCATTTAAAAGAAAATATTATCAACTAATAAAATAAATATTTTTGCAGTCTGACAACCTTTCATATAGCATTTCATTTTATTTCTACCAGAAATTGATCAATACTTACTGAAAAAATGCATAGTAAATTGCTTTGTTAATCAAAGAAACTGGAGACACAGATTTGCATAGTAAGCAAGGATTATGCAAAGCAATGTGAGGTTCCTAAAACCTTTATCCACATGACTCAGAAAACACAGAATCTGAGCAGGGGTAATTACTACAGTGCTGGATTAATGCTGCTCCCTTTTTTTTGTACCAGTATTTCAAGGGTTTCTGTGACTGACTCAGCTACATTCCAGTTTGAACTCTTCCTCGCCTAATCCCACATCACCTGACTTCAGAGGAAGGAGGAATTCAGTCACTGACTCCTATTTCACAACCACACACTAAATCTGTCACCCTCATAAAATACAACAAAACATACTTATTATTTTTTACAGATTTCTTTTTCAATAATCACCCACATAGAAGACTTTTATTATGCTACAAAAGCCACTGATCCACAGCTTATTTCAGTAACGTCGTTAAGCAAACATATGTGGGCAGAAAAGCAGAACTCAATAAAAGCTATTAGTCCCTGAGTGAGGCTCACTGTTTTATCAGTGCAGGCTCTCTTGCGTGACACTGCATGGCTGGCACTGCTGCCATTCCAATTAATTACAGTCACACAAACGAAACGCTTGCAATTGTGCCAGCAGAAGTTTAAACCCTCTAGGAGAAAAATTATTAAATACTTCTGGGAAAAATATATAACAAATCCCTTTTGTTACGCTACCCATGACAATTTCAGTGCTAAGCTAACAGAATCCAGTGATCAGATCATCAGCCTGTGAACCTAACAAGGTTTCAAGTTCACACTCTTGTGCACATTAGCAAGTTAGTGCAGTGCACTGAGAGGGGACCTGCAGAGCAGTTCTGTAGATGTGTTGTGCTGGCAACTTGACACTCACACCTGCAGTAAAAACAAACACAGTAAATGCATTCCAGATTCACTGAAGTCCTGCTCTGAAGACAATGTCCATTAGCAGTTGGAGAACACCGGGTTTGCTCCTGGAGTGCACCTTTCAGTTGAGTTTCACTCCAAAAAAAGAGTAACTATAGACATTCTGAGACAGACCACTGCAAACCAGTGCACATCCCTGAACCAAACCAAATCACTGATGTAAGTGCTCTCCATGTGTTCTGGCTTAGGCCATGTGCAGACAACCCACTTACCTCATAGTTCCTGGCATTGGTATTAGCTGCCTTCTCCAGCTCGATGCGAGCTCGTTTGTGGCTCAGCTCCATCTGCATCTTCTCCCGTTCCACCTGCAGCAGCTGGGATTTGGAGTGGATCTGCCCAGCTTGCTCCTCCAGCTGGCCAGTTCATGTGTGAAAAGGGACATGGCACACTATTAACAGCTCAACAGTATCATCATGCCCTGTACTGCTCAGCTGACATTAATTTTGCCATTTTACAAACTATCACCACCAAATTTGTGGTACCTCTCACACCAGCTGTAGATGGGGAAACTAAGAGTTCAACACCACGCTCAGACACCCACATCAAACCAAGGCAAATTGGAAAGAAATTAAGTTCTGGTTCTTAAGTCAGAATTTTTCGACCTCTAGATGTGGTCTGACAAAATCTACTTCTCTATCTAAAAAGCTAATTATGAACTCCCCAAGCCTAAGAAGCACAGATCATGCTCCAAATAAAATGTAACTGCTGAGCAAAATAACACATTTTTCCATGACCTCTACAACATTACACTTCATTTTTTCACTCCAATTACCTGAGAGCACAGACAATACTACTGTTAGTCTGCACACATCCTGATGATGTACATCCAACACACAGTCAATGGAGACTCTAACCAGAGAGAGCCTCCTGTAACTGCTGCTGCCACCAGAGATGTAGCACAGACAGAAAAAGCTTAAATTTTGGTCAATATTCCAAAGGTGAAGCAGATTTACATTAAAAAAGCCAACTTATTTTGTACTTAGAGACTTAAATAGAAATTATATTAAGATACAGAATACAGAAACTTTATTCCAGCCTAATAAACAGTCCCTGGGATCTAAGATGTCAATTTACTTGATGCTTCATGAGCCTGAAGCAGCTAAAAGAAAAAAGTAAATAACCCAGGTGGATAGGAAAGCACAACTGGTTTGCATATCAAAGCCACAGCTCAATGCAAGTCTCCTGGATATGTCCAGGCAAAGAAGCCTTTAAAGCCTGAAAAAAGGTAACAAAGTGTCTTACTAGAAAAATGTTAAGATATAGTTTCTTTGTTCAGCAATATGAAAACAAGTCACAATTTAATTTCCTGAGGTGGTACACAGACGTAACTAGCAGGAGAATAAACTCAAAGGACCTTTCTTAAACTTTTACAAAACATAAATAAATCTGTCTGACACTGTAAAAAAATACATATATGTATTCTGGAAAAGATTCTGGAACGGTGACAGCAAGCTTCCTTTACTTGTCTGTGTCAATTTCAGAACGTCAATTTCAGAACTGAATGAAATGCCCAACTCCTAGAATCAAAACGAGCACACAACCACACTGAAGTGATGCTGCAGGAATCACCAAGATGAGGACTCCTCACCTGCATCCTTTGCTGGTACTGCATCTGTAAGGAGCTTTGAGATGACCCTGGTGTAGCCAGCCCAGACACCCCCTCCATACGCTGTGAAATGAAGTTGTTGAGGGATCTCAGGGTGGAGAAGACAGTGGTATTATTTTCCAAGTCCTCCATGGCTCTGGAAATGGACAGAAAATCATCAGCAATACACTCAGAGCAAGCTGCTCTGCTAAAGAGGGATCCATCACTGCCCTGAGGAAACATGAAACACAAGGTCTTCCAATTTATGGGTAAAATCATGACCCCACCCAGGCTGAAGTTGTAATTTTCTCTGAAATGAGAAAAAGATGCAAGACAGCCTCTTCTTCTCTGACCAAACCAAATTCATTGTTCTTCCCCTTAATTTTTGAAGCTGATGGGAGCAGAACTAACTCCACAGTAGCAGCAAATCCTTCCTGCTACACAACTTGTTTCTGGTTTCCCAGAAATACTTTGGACTTTAATTTCCAACAAGAAGTCTTCCCAAATCCATTGATCACTTGAATAAGTGAAATTGCATCTGATTATTCGCATACTGAGATGCAGCTCTTCCTTCCAATTCAGAAGAGTACTAACTAAAAGGCCAAAGATAAATCAAGCCTGGAACTCAGAAAAGCCCGCAAGGTTGCCCAGGAGATTTCAGAAACCTTAGGTGAGCCTCTCTAGTGACTGCACGCTCCATAAATCCCCAGAAACACCGGAAAAGGTCCAGGACCAGGAGAGGCAGCCACAACATCCACATGGCTTGTACCACAGACAGGGACTTGGGGCTGCCTGCGGGCTCCTGCATTCCCGGGGTTACACAGCAGTTATTGTTTGGATTTATAGCATCACGAGGAGGCGGCGCAAGAGCGGTGCAGAAGCAACAGCTCTGCCAAAACCCAAACTGAGCGCTGGAGCACCAAACGCACCTGCCGACAGGTAGCTCCAGCAAGCCCCTCTCAAACCTACTAGCAATTAAGAAGACACTAAGGTGGGTGACCCGGCCCCGTTCAGAAACCCCCGCGGCCAAGGCTCCCTCGGGGCACGTAGGGACCCGCGGCGGGCAGCAAACACCGGGAGCGGCCGCGGCGGGCACGGGACACCTCCGGGCACCGAGGGGCCCACCCGCACGATTCCCCCGGGGTAAGAGCGAGGCGCGACAGGCGCGACCGGAGCCGTTCTTCTCTCCCCTTTCCCCCCCGTCCTTGCCGCTTCCCCCATCCCTCCCTCAGCGCTCACCACCGCGCGCCCCGCTTGGATCTCCCTCCTCGCCCCGGCCACGGGATCTCGCGGGAACTCCTCGCCCGCCTCTCGCGAGAACGGCGGCGCCGGCAGCCGTAACGGCGGCATTATGCGCGCAGCACTCCGCGCGCTACCGTAATGCCCCGACAAGGCGGGATGGAGCTTGGAGCTCGGCCCGCCCCCCAAAAACCGCCCCGCGCCCTCCTGCTCCGGCAGGGAGCTAGTCAGCGCCCCCAAATGAGCTGTTGATGATGAGAAAGGCCTGGGAGTCTTAAAAACAGCCTCTCATATAACTCATGACACAGTCAGCCTGATAAAAGCACTATTCATTATAAAATTTGTCACTTTCAGATAAGGTAGCAGCTGAATTTATTCGTGCAAACAGATTTCTGGCAATTCAGTCATTCTACCTACTGGGATCTTAGGAACATCTTGTCTTTTTGCTTGAGAAACACCACCGGCCACACCTGAAAAGCTCTGGGGAGATGATCTGTACAGCCACGACCCTGTCCCACTGCCACTGACTGGATTTATGAGTGCCAGGAAGCAGCAATTCCTAAATATAACCTGTGTCTGTAGGAGAGGCAGCAGAGCCATGGGGCTGAACATTCCCAAGTCAGCCATGCCTCTCACATGGCTGTGTTACACACCCTGCATGAGGATGCAGATCTTGATGTGCACAGAAACATTTTCCACTTTCACCTGTGCTAATAAATCACACCAGCTCCTAAAAGGCACTGAATTGGCTCAAACTCCCCTCTGCTGTTCCCTCACGTTCTAACAATCACCTTTATGTTAAGTCTCACATATGACAGCATTACCTGTGCAATGATTTTCAGGCAAGCATTAAAAACTCATATAATCAGCATTTTATTTTCATTTCCATTACTCCAGCCCCAGAGGTTGCCTTTCAGATTATTCCTCTCCATTCCCAACCATTTTGTCCACAAGTATTTGAAAAGCCTGATGGACTTAAAGAAGAGTAGCAAATTTTCCCAAGGTTCTGATGGTGGGATTTTTTTCCCACTAAATTGAGATTTCCAATCGATCTCAGAGAATCTGCAGTTCTTGACTTTCATTTCCCTCTGTACAGCCTTGCCAAGTAATAAGATTCCGCAGAGTCCTTCCGGCTGGCCTGAGGCTTTATAGTTCTCACATCCTGGAAGTGCTCCTTCAGTCTGCTCTGCAGCAGACGGGCCTCGGATCCATCCCAGAATTTACAGAGCATCGTTCCTTTTGGCTTTAAAATGCTTTGGGATATATCCAGAAGGCCTAAACACAGACTGATCAGTTTCTGATGATCCAGCTCTCTAATGCCCGTGGCGTTGGGTGCCATGTCACTCAGGAGGACATCTGCCTTCCCTAAGGGAAGCAGGCTCTGGATGGCCCTCAGCGTGCTGGGCTCTGCCATGTCAGTCTCCGATAGGAAAACCGCTCCTTCCAGAGGAGAAATCTGCAGCAGGTCAACGCCAAGCACAAAGCCGGTGGGGACAGCAGCGTCTGAAAGGATGAATGACACGGGGAACACTCAGAGTGGCTGCAAAACCCTGCACATGCACGAGCTCTGTGCCCATCAACAGACAAAACCCACCACCTGCCACAGCTGCCTTCTTGTCCCCTGCAGTTTGCTGGGGGACATGGATGGAGGGTTTGCCCTAAGCTCATCCGTTCAAGACATAAAAACTCAACTATTTTGGATAAACAAGGAGGATTTTTCTTAGGTTTCTGCTGCTCTTTCAAGGCTGACAGTCCAGAAATCCTGGATAATGGTGCAGATGGTAACACCTCATTTTGTAAGTATCAATGGCTACACCATGCATGGCAGTTGCTTCCATTCTTCAAGAAGGGAAATAATATTTCAAATAAACCAAGGTAATTGCTGGAGGTCACACCAATTTCAGAACTGGATGAAGGGATCTTTCCCACAACAGCTAATCAGATCACCAGCGCCACATGTATGTTTTATTTCATAAACACAATTTCTCTATATGAAGATTTACTAGGCTCACCCCTTCATGTCTTTATCAGTAACTCTGGCACTTGCCAGTAGCCATGTCCCCTCCCCATACTGTTACCATCATAATATTTCCTTGATTTCATAGTATTTCAATTTAGATTCTGTAGTATTTCACAGACCTCTCACACACTTCAAGAGGAGTATCATCCCCACCGTGCATTCCAAAACATTGCACTTACCAGCACCTAAGGCATTGACCCGCTCTACAGCAACCTGGCTCCAAGCACCAGGTGCTGCTCCACAGTCCAGAACAGAAAGTCCTGGACGAAGAACACAGAACTTGTCATCAATTTCCAGCAACTTGAAGGCACTTCGGCAACGGTAATGCTGCTGCTTTGATGCCTTGACAAAGGGATCCTTCAGGTGCCGCTCCAACCACCTCTGCTCAGTTCCAGTTTTCCTCAGAAACTTCACAGTGGTGTGCAGGCATCTGCTCATCCACAGCCAACAACTGCCAGGAAGAGAGGCAAGTCAGTCAGTTAGTACATAACCACTCACTCTGTATTTCAAAAGTCTCCATAGTAATTAATTCCAGCCACTACAGGCAGCCCAGGGAGGATGTGGAGTCCCTCTATCGGGAGACATTCTCAATACAGGTGGACATGTTCCTATGTCACCTGCTCCAGGTGACCCTGCCTTGGCAGGGTCATTGGTCTCCAGAGGTCCCTTTCACCCAAACCATTCTGTGATACTAAAAATAAGCCCCCAAATTTGAGATTTTTGGCATCTTTACTTATCAGGTCCTATCACAACAGCAGGGTCAGATTTTGGATGAGGCCTCACGTGTTATCCTGAGCTAAGGGGGGAAAGAGATCCCACTCCAGCTTCTGCTCTGGTGTTTTAAGGGCACGACATGGCAGAGTGATCCCAGCATTCCTGTGCTGCCTCAGCGGGGCCGCTGGCCTCCGTGAGCCCCTCAGAGGAACGGAGGGATGCCCGAACTCCTGCAAGCTCCTGGCAGAGCAACCAAGAGCCACGGCCCCCGCCCGGGCGGAACCGCCACACAGCATTAACCTAAAACCCTAAAAGCCCATTAACCCATTCCCGAAGGAAACTCCAGGAGCCGGCACTAACAACACCCTACCATCCCCCGCATGAGCGCCGGGATCGCCTCAGCGGCCCCGTCACGAACCAGCCCCTGGCCATGACAGCTCCCCCCGGGCCCGCCATGGCCGCCTCAGCCCGCCCCGTCCCGCCTCCCCTCACGGCGGCCGCGGGCGGGGCGGCGGCGGCGCGGGAAGAGCGGGTACGGGCCGCGGCTGAGGGTGACACCGAGGCCGGCGGGAAAGCTGCGGGTGTGGGGCTGAGGTAAGCGGGGACAGAGATGGGAGTGCAGGGGGGTCCGAGACTGGGATGGGGATCAATGATTTGGGGAAGCGGCGCTGGGAGTCAAGGGTTCGGGGAGGGGATGTTGAGGGTGATAAGGGATTCAGGGAGGGAGTTTAGGAGGAGCAAGGATTTAGGGAGAGCGGATCGGAGATTTGGGGAGGGGTTTCTGGCTACTCAGAGATTCGGGGAAGGGGTGTTGAAGGTGGTCGGAGGATCTGGGGGGACAGGGATTTGTGGAGGGGATCAAAGCTATGGAGAAGGGATGCTGGGAGTCGGATTCTGCGATTCAGGATGTTAAGGGTGGTCAGGACTCGGGGAGGGGGTTTTGGGGAAGCAAGGATTTGGGCAGTGGGTGCTGAGGTAGCAGGCGAGCAAGGGTCAGTGGGAGCGTTAGAGAAGTAGGTGCTGGGAGAGGTGCTGGGGGACCAGGGTTTAGGGAGCGGGCATTGGGGAGGGCTGCTGGGTGTTTGGGGGGTGACGGGCTCTGTGCACCCCCCGGGTCCCCTCCGAAGGGTGCCGGGAACCCTTGGCACAGCGTGCCCGCCTTCTCCCTCACCCAGGAGCCATGCACACGTCCAGACTCTTCACCCTCGTCCTGGTGGTGCAGCCGTCCCGCGTCCTCCTGGGCATGAAGAAGCGCGGGTTCGGCGCCGGGCTGTGGAACGGCTTCGGGGGGAAGGTGCAGCCCGGGGAGAGCATCGAGGAGGCTGCCCGCAGGTGAGGGCCGGGCCGGCGCCACGGGGACAGGTATGGGGGCACAGGTGGAGGTGTTGGACCATCGGCAGTGGGCTGCAGGTGGAGGTACCACGGCTCATCTGGTCAGTGACACTCTCGTGTTACCCACCAGTGCAGTCATGACCTACCTCTGAACATCTGCTCCACAGGTGATGAGGGATCATCCACATGTACAGAGAAATAGGATTGCTCCCCCTTTGTCATCTGCAAATCTTAAACTCATCCAGTCTGTGAGCAACTGGAACTTCCTGTGTCGTCCCTCCCATCTCCTGGACTCTGATCTAAACTGAGAATGAGTCTGAGTGGTGGGTGGAGGTTCTTGCAGTCTTCAGAGAGGTGCAGGGCTTAATTTCGGCTATATAGCAGAATTACAGCTAGTTTAATTTAATTAATTAGCCAAACTGCTTATTATTTGATCATAGGTGACATTTTTAAGTGCTAATGTTGAGTTGTGGAATTGAATTTCATCAGTAAAAAGGCACAGTGTAATTTCTGAACCCTTTAGTACTGATTTCTTGTAGTTCTTTCATCTGTCTGGTCATTAAATTGAAGTAGCAAATTACAGCTGAATTGCTAAACTCCTGTAAAAATTAGGTTCCTTGTTCTTTACATGAATGTTGCAGATACAAAGCCACACTTTGCCATCTCCTCAGTTTCTGGTAACGTGCCCAAAGCTGCCCTTGCACCTGCAGGAAGATCAGTCATGGTGTGCTCAGCTGGTTCCCAACAGCTTCTGCCCTCAACAGCCTCTTCAGCTGTGCCAGCACAACCACCCAGACTCTGTGGTGAGCTGGGCCCAGGGACAGAAGGGTCTCTGTGCAGATGTGCTCCCAGCAGCACAAGGCCTTAACATACCTGACACTTCATCGTGGCTTTTCGTGTAATTTATCATCTCTGAGTGGAGAGAGGGACATAAGTTTTGTCACATAACATTTGCTAGACTTACCTGCCACCTGCTGTGGGGTAAATCTAATGGTTTAATGTAGCGTTTGATTTCCTTGGTGTGTTTACATGTGCTGGCCCCAAGTTTGACACCAGAACTTCCATGCACACAAGGTGTCAAATGCTAAAATTTTCCTCAATCCAAATGCAATGTGCCACAGCACAGCCAGCACCTGCTGGCTGGGGACTGTCCCCATCCCTTCACCTGCAGTTTACTCCAGAATGACACAGCCAGTTCCTGCTGAGGTCAGCTGGGCAGGAGGCTGTCCCCAGAGCCAGGAGCAGCTGGACACGCTGGTCACCTTGCTGGCTGGAGCACCCCTGGTGCAGTGCTGCCTCAGAGCACAGCTCTGCTGCAGAGCACCACACAGTCCAAATCAAACTTCCCTTGTACCACTTCCACTCTGCACTGGCAGTTGAGGTCTGAGGTTGTGGTTCCACATTGCTCTGTCTCAGTTGGGTTGGCAGAGGCAGCAGGTGTGAAGTCTCAGCAAAGGTAGTTAAATATTAAACCAAAACATTAACAAAAGTTCCCAGTACCAGTAAGATTTCCATCTTCTGCTGTGTGCAGCACATTCCCACGAGCACCTGGGCAGCTCCTCAGAGGCACATCTTGTAAGGGGAGCATTTAGTGAATGAGTTATTTCTAGTTAGCCACCTGTAATGTTTGCACTTGCTACAGACAGAGCCAAGCAGCTGATGGATAAATTGCCTGGAGAACTGTAGCAGTGTTGTGCTTTGTTGTTCAATTATCAGTGCCTGTAAAAGGAGGCTTTTAGAGTCATTGCTGGAAAACTGCCTCTATTTTAGACATAGATGGCTTCTTAGAAGAGAAACTAAAATTAGCCAAGACACTAATTTGAAGTATAATTTTGAAAGATAGGATCCATTAAACCAATGCCAAAGAAAGCTGGAGCCTTAAAATCATTTCCATTACATTTTAAAATTGTTGTTCCTGCCAATTAGGCAACGACATTAATTATTAACTCTAACTAAGAATACAGAGTTCCAGAGTATTCCTTATTTTTGTACATTAGAAAAACCATGACTAACTTCAAGCCATGCTGCTTCTGTTAGAGGGAAAATAAAAAAATAAAAAAAGCTCTGAGTGCAGAGCATAAACAGAGGAAATAATTGAATGTGCGTCAAGTAGCTGTGCATGGTGGTGCGTGGAAAAGAGCTGGCACAGCTCTCCAAGTGCTCTCCAAAGTCCTGCCTTCTGGCCTCTCGTTATGCTCAATGTGCTTCCAAGGAGCGGAAAGGCAAAGTTTGCACAATTGCTTTGTGTGTTTTACACTGCATTTGAATGGGAACCGGAATTCTCATTCTTCTGTATGCAAATGGTGTTATGGAGTGTGTAATTTAAGTAAGCTTCAGTTTGCCTCAGAAGCAGCTGATTGTGTAGCAGGTATAGATGTTCTTTCTAGTGTTCCTGCTTCTCCACAATTATAAAAGATTCAGCTTGAAGTTGACAAAGCCTTTTGCCTGTCAAAATGAAGTGTTATCTTGGAGTTCTGAAGTCACACCCAGCTACAGTCACATGACTTCACATACCTACTTCTCGGTTACCTCAGAGATCTGCATGTTGCAAGGACTAAATTATCAATTTTCCTGAATCTTCCCCCTCCAACATAGACTGTTTTCCTGCCAGGCTCAGGAGCCTGAAATAACACCTGACCTGACCACCTGACCTGGCTCCAGTGTGGTGCTGTAGCCTGGTGGCTGGGTGCAGATCAGAACCCTGCTCTGCTGTACTATAAGAGCTTTCATCTTTGGTTCACTGGAAGGGTTTTGAATGTGAGTAAAGCTAATGCATTTTTGTCCTCCCAATTCTCGCTTTCATGTAAGAAGTCTTTTTCTTGTGCAGGGAGCTCCTGGAGGAGAGTGGACTGACTGTGGACACCTTGCAGAAGATGGGGCAGATCACATTTGAATTTGTAGGCAACTCTGAACTCATGGATGTTCACATTTTCCGGGCAGATCACTTTCATGGAGAGCCAACAGAAAGTGAGGGTAGGTGGCTGATGCGGAGAAAGGAAGGATGTGCATGCTCTTCTGAGACAGCATTGCCCTTATGAAATGGAGAACTATTCATGCTAAAATGCCTCCCAGAAGAAAGGCAGCTGGGCTGTAGAGGGAAGCTGCTTGTTGACCAATATTCACAGTGTAGGCAGCAGAAATCCATGAGCAAGTCCCATGCAGAGTTCTTTTGTTTTCTGCCACCAGAAATGCGGCCCCAGTGGTTTCAGCTGGACGAGGTGCCATTCCATCGCATGTGGCCAGATGACAGCTATTGGTTCCCCCTGGTGCTTCAGAGAAAGTTGTTTCGTGGCTATTTTAAGTTCCAGGGACAAGACACCATCCTGGAGCACAGCCTGAAAGAAGTGGAGGAAGTTTAAGAAAGCAGAAGCATTCAGCCCACGTGCTACTGCCCACATTGGGCTACAGCATCCTGAGTATGACTTATGAGGGTCTCCTTGCTCAGCTCTCCAGAAAACAAGACGTATTTTCCAGGTCACTGCAAAGTAAAGAAAGTAAGGGGATTTCTTAGAGCAGAAATAAAAGTACTAAGATTTTCCATGCTGTGAAGTCCCTGGTTGTGGTAGGCTTTGGTGGTTATGTGATCACAACTATTAAAAACTTAAGTGTTAACCCTTTTTAGTGGTTTAAGTGTTAACCCTTTTTAGTGGCTTAAGCTTTTCCCTTATGGGTGGATTTTTTTATTATTATTAAAAATACTTTTTTAGTAAAAGCATGTGTTGTTCTGTTGTAATGGTGCTGTGAAAGCCTGTTGAAAAGTTCAAACCAAAGATTCCTTCAGGATCCTCCAGCTGAAGGCAGTGTGAGGTTATGAGAGTTAAGAAAACACAAGCCAGAGGTAGATGTACAGTCCTGTCTTGGCCCAGCTTTCACTGTTGCAGCTCCTGCTATGAAGTCAAACTATTTGAGCATTTCAGGTAAAAATATGCTGAACAAATTCAACTTCCAGCAAGTTCCTGTTGCAAAGTGCCATCCCCTAGGGCTGCAGGCTTTGTCCCAGGGTAGGAGCAGGTGACTGCTGAGCACTGATGTCAGCCCAACCCAGCATGGTGGGCAGCAAAAGTTTAATCCAACCATACCAGAAATAACACATCACATATGTAACTTCTTACACAAGTTTGTTTTTTTTTTTTTCTTTTTTCAAACACTTTTACAGACATGTAACACTTACAGATAGAATCTTGGAATGTAATGTAGGATCTGTAAACATTTCCAGTCTACCAGCTGTAGTAATAGTTCTTTAATTCCTGCATTTGAATAAAGTGCTTCATATATAAGGCTATTTGAGCAAAGCAAAGATACAGGATATTCCAGGCAGGCAAAATTCACACCCTCTGAACTATGTTTGTTTCTTGTCTCCTTCCAGCAGTTTTGAAAAATTTGTATCACTCAAAAACATCCTCCTTCATCTGCTCAGCAAGCACAGCTCAGACATAGGAAGATGAATTAACCCCTTAAAACTTTAGTCTTCCTTTTGTGCTGCACACTTATTTACAGAGATTTTGATACCCACCTCTGCTTCTGACCTGGCAGTGAGGGTTCGTGGCTGCTGTAATACAGAGAATGGCTTGGGGCAAATAGAATAAGCACAAAAGGACAAGCAGCTTTTACAGAGTGTAGGACCTTACTGCATGGTAAGAAAGGGAATGACTGGCAGACAATACCTGTTAAATACCTTGATTTATTCCCTGATGGAAAATGTAAATTGCTGGGTGAGAGACAGCACGTGACAATCACACAGAATTACTTTCTGTTCCTCCAGGAGTTTGGGTAGGAAAAGAACAAGCGTGGCTCAAGCTTGCATTTCTCTTCCCATCTGCAGTCAGATGAGTCCTTTCAGCAAGGTGCTTTCCCCAGCCTTGATTTTTAGCTCATGTCAAAGAGCTGGGATGTTACTGCTCCTGCTGCCATGAGACTGACATGGTTTAAGTAAGCTCTGTCCCCAGCTCGTGATCTTTGTATTTTAGTAAACAGCACAAACTGAAGAGTGTAAATTAACCTGTTACAAATTCCAGGAATTACACCCTTGCATGGTTTAAGGAGAGTTAAAAGCACTGGAATGTAGCAAGGCACCCTTGAACATGTTACAACTCAGGAGGAGCAACTTGCCAGGAAGATGGAAGGAGAGGGAAAGAAGGATCAAAGATTTAAGGTATTGTACAAAGAGTTCTGAGCCTTTCAACACGATACTGACAAAAAGCCTGTATATTCCCACTTCACAGCTGGAAGTGGAGAAGCCCTCAGGAGTGACAAAATATAGAGCCCTTTACAGAGAACAATTTTCAGGCAGCCTTTCAGGGTCTCAGGTGTTTACTACCCTGGTACTCCAGGACTGCTCTGAGAGACACTGCAGGCTTTTCTACCATCACTCCTTTGAACATATCAAAGTACCCTGACCCCTTTTGAGAATGGAAGAGCTTCCATTCACAAAAGCACATTAACGCTTTGGCACTGCATCTTACAGGAGCATCAGATCTCAGGCAGGCAGCACACACTCCCCAATTAGTCTGGCTTGCTTAGTGTTCACTGCAGAATGCAAGAGCAGAGGTAACTACAGCTGTTTTCCCCACATTGGCTAGGGTAGACAGACAGCTGAAGTCAGCTTGATGGATCCTTGGAGTCCCTGCTGCTTCCCCCTGGAGGAAGGAAGCTGTGCTTGATGCTGCCCTCCAAGTCTGACAGATCCATAAACTGAACATAAAGACAGTAAGGAAATCCCTCACACACTGAGGTAAACGAACAGTGCTATTTACACACTGACCAGTCTCCCAGAAGAAAAGTTTGCAAACTAAGGGTTGTATGACATAGTGTCTACATGTGTTTAGGAATGAGACAGAAGCTTAACAGTCTAGTATGAAATAAACTCTGGAAGTGCCAGCAGCTGGATCAGCTTTGAGAATACTGGGTCTCAGTTCTCAAATATCTGGTGAACAGAGTAAAACCACAACAAGAAAAGTCCACCCCCAAAACTCTCCTCAAAGACACAAGGGCTGACAATGGAGGAATGGGGTGTTTCTCAAAACAAGGTAATTTCAGTTTCTTTATAGGTCCTGTGGTGTGTCTATCATTGTTACACAGTCTCTGCATTAGGACTGTACAATTTGTGCTTGAAGGTAAACAGGAAAGAGGAGTTAGTCTAAAGCCCTAATGTCATTTTGATGTTTGCTTTTTAGGGGGGTTGTTTTTTTATTTTAAATCAAGTTCAAAATTGTAATGTTTTTCTAAATGTGAGAAGTGCAAAGTTCTATTCAGGCTAGTCCTTTGCAAGCACTCCTGTAGAACACTGCCCAGTCAAACAAGTAACTTATGAGACCCAACATAAACGGTCAGATCTTGCCCCAAAACATACAGTATTTTCTCAATTCCACTGTTCACCACATCAGGCAAACAAGTGAGGGAGGATGGGTGCTGAGACTAAGCCAGCCATAAGCAGCCAGCCCCTTCCGATAACGCCAGGAGCGAAGAGCATGGAAAAGAGTGCTAACACACTTTCCACACTTGAACCACAAACCACCTTCCTAATCAAGACAAGGTCAAGCAGAAAAAACCTGTTGTACCATGCCTGAGAGGATATCTTCTCTTGTAACTGGACTGTAGAAACATTTCCCTCCCCTGACAGTTTGCTCCAGCTTTTGAGCAGAATTTCTTCTGCATCACTTAGGAAATCTCTGGGAGAGAATCAAATCTGTCACAGCCATTTGCAGTTCATCTGTCTCACTGGACAAGGCCCATGTGCAGGAGGAAAGTGAGTTAACATTTGAATTGTTGGAAAAAGCTCTTAATGCATTCTGTGCAAGGTTGGCTACACACTGCTTAAGGCCCAGCACTCAAGGAATTCACCCACAGCAGTTTATTTACTCCACTTTGAGGAGTGTGAGTAATGGTTATTCAGTCACCTGAAACTGAGCAAATAACTTATCTTGCTCCTAGCTGAAGAAACTAATCCAGAATTTCCACCTGGGCTAGGAAGCGTTTCATGTTGCATTGAAATTTCTAAATTAAAAAAAAAAAAAAAAAAGCTTTTGTGATTGGAGGATTTAAATATACTTCCTGATAATGGGGGAGTTCCCCAGTGGGAAAATACTGTAATGGTTCCAATTTAACAGCAAGCACTCATCCTTGTTAATGTGCTTCCTTTTTTACCCATTCGAGGAAAATGCTAAGAAGCCAAGTCACAAATTCCCCTTTGGAAGTTATTTTGGCCCCAGAGAAGTCAGGTTCAGGGAGTCCTGTTCACACAGAGTTTTGCTGCAGATGTTTGCAGTTTGGTTATCAGTTTCTCTGGAGGATGTGCACCATTTCCCCTGAGGTTACACGACATGCACATTCTCCCCCTTTGCCTCCCAAGGGAAAGCCACTGGAGACGCAAGTGGAGAACGTTTAGTCCTTTTATCACAACCACAAACCATTCTGAAAACCCCATTACCAAGGGCTGTGGTGTTTTTAGAGATGAGAACTTCCACTTAATTGTCTACTCTCCTTCACAAACAAACACACTGCAATGCTACCCACAGCCAGGAAGAATGACAGTAACATCCTGATAATACTGAATTTTTGCTAATGAACTTTATCAGCGCTGTGTTCCAGCCTGCTGGTGCAACAGGATACTTCTGATATTACACCAAAGAAAACACCAGCTTTCAGGTCAGCAGCTCTCCAACAGATCTGAACAGCTACTCACCAGGTGGAGGTCAGAACCTCCAGAAGAAATAAACAAGCTACCTTGTAGCTGTTCCGCTCCTGTAGTACAAGTAGTTTACAACTAAGGAATGTTTTAGTCAATTATTTTCTCATTTATGCCAGGCAAACTCCTCTGAGTTCCTGAACCCAGCTGTCTTTGGCCCCAAACTGAAAAATACGAGCAAGTCCCCAGGCTGCCCTTCTACCGTGAAGGGAAACAAACTGACAATACAGTCCATCCAGCACCATCAGGAAAATCCCTGTCACAGAGCAGCACTGACCCTGCCCAGCTGGGTTACAAAATCCAACCACTTCATTCATTTTGTGCTAAGGTCTAGCAGTAAGAAATCAAATCCAGACACCTACAATGGGATGGGGGATGGCTTTCAGCTTTCCTTATGCATACACATCCGTAACACAGGCCCTCCAAGGCATAAAAAGCAATTTATCTCCACTACAAGCAAGTGCTTCAGCTATCCTGTTCATCTCAGCACTTCAGAGACGTGCAGAGATGTGTCAGCAGAGCTGCAGATAAACACGATTGGAGGACTGTTAGTACAAGATGCAGAGGCCTCAGCAACAACACTGCAGCACTCGCTGTGCCAGGCCATATCCCAACCCCATGAGGAGTGTCTGCAGGATAATGAACATCAGCTCTACCCCAGGGCATTGCAAAATTACAAAATTGTCTCTATATCCATATGTTCTGCCCCACATCCAGTCTGTCTAAATCAGAGAGCAGCTCAAAGCAGCAATATTAAAAAAAAATAAAAATAAAAATAGCTGTTTGGAGGATTCATTGGAGGTAGAGGTCCCACCCCTTCGTTGATTGCCCTTCTTGCTCCATGTGGGATGCTTGGAACATTAATTGGAAAAGAAGTTTCCCTCTGGAGGTGACAGTGGGGGAGTTGGCATACTGCTGGATCCCACGAAAAGGCAGCTCAACTTCGGCTTCAATTCATTCCAAACTTTACTCATCTGTGAGTGGAAAAGGAGAGAGAGCAGACATGACCACACAGCAGGTAACAATCTCACCATATGGAATTTTAGCAGCAGTCTCGGGCATTCAGAAGCACAATACAAATTTGCTGAAGTATTTTCAGGAAGTTCACTGGACCCAGAATGTTCGTGTCAGACCAGTGCAGCTCCGTGAACATTTTCCTGAGCCTGTATGGAAGGGAGATTTCCCTTCATCAAATTCCTTCACTGAAGGGATGGAAGGGAGCTGAAGGAGAAGAGACTTTTCTAATATAACCAAAGCAAGAAAGTCTGTGTATGAGGAATATTAAAGGCCATATTTACGGTTTAACTAAAGAGAGCTTTTAAGTTTTAGAGCATAACTTGGAAAGTTTTCTTGTCATACAATTTCTATGTAGCTCAACAAAAAACCAGATTAATTTGGTAAACATGCATCATTCATTATGGAGTACAGATTTAATGGTTGGGTCTTTGTTTCAACTACTCACAGAGTAGGGCCAGCTACAGATGAGAGAAGAAAAGAAGAAAACAACTTTCTGCAAGAAGATACCATCTTTTAGAGGGGTTAGAGGCCAACCCTGATTCTCACCCCAAACTGGAAAAACCTCAGGTAACTTCCAAAGTTATGAGAGAGCCCAACGGCACAGATGATTAGAGGATGAAGATCAATGAGTGGAAACAAATCCATTCAAATTCTCATTCGTATTTTGGGAAAAAGGACACAGTCTAGAACTCACCTCTTTGTGACCCTGAATCTGGGAGTTGACAAAGGCCCCCAAAATGTGAGATGTGAGAGGCAGGTAGATGTGGATGAGCTGTGTCTCCTGATGCAGGCAGTACAGGGAGAAGTAATTCCGCAGCTCCATGGTTATGATCGCGTTTTCTTGCTGAAAGAAGAGGAATTCAGTGACCAGGAAGAGGGTGGGAGAAAGGAGAAAACAGCATTCCTCCCCATACCAGTAATTCAACCACATACCAAAAAAAACCTAAAAAAGGCAGTTCCTGGACCCATTTGATACAACAGGAATTGCCCTTTCCATCATGCAGACTGCTACTTCCCACAGCTTCTGTAAATGATGTGCTACCAGATAGCCAGTAACAAGTGTTGAGGAAAACTAACACATTTTCCACGTGGCACAGTGGGTAGCACAGATTTCCCAAAGTACAGGCTACCCTTTCAGTCCAAAAACTTTCTGCAAAAGTGACTAAGTTACAAAGCAGCACCATTACAGAGCCCAGTCCCACCCTTTGCCCTGCCAGGTGCCTGCCCTACCTCCACAATCCGAGACTCCAGTTGCTCCACCGATTCTGGCTCTTTGTTCTGCACAGTGGCACTCATCATCTGCTTCTTCATCATGCTGTACTTGTGCAATGCTCGCTGGTGCTTGTGTAATACCCCCTTCTCGTGCCTTTCACACAGGTCCTTTATGGGAAAAGGAAACAGCAGTGGAGCTAAGAGTCAGCAAACCCACAGCCAAGTACATCAGGAACACACCATGTGGTCACACTTGGTGTCATTTCTACGCTGCAGATTTTTGCTCCTTTGTTTTCAAGAGGATCAAAAAATGCCAGTAGCTAAGAATTTAAGAAACAAAACTGCTTGAACCCAGACCAGTGAGCTCAAGAGGCAACCTGGAGCATCACTTCTGCCAACATTTTGGATCTTATCAGGCCTCTTATCTTTTCTGACCTTCTCAGTATTAAGTGCTGGCAATTAATTAAAGTGCTGGCTCAAGTCCTTCAAATTCACTCCTGGCCTGGGAATGTCAGGAGAAGCTGCCACATACAGCTGACCAGAAGATTAGTACTAACAAAATCCTTTCATTCATAACTGAACTCATGTCTCCATGAGCAAATCAGTAGCAATCTAGTTCACTGCTTTGACTCAAAAGCAGCAAAATCTAAAACCAAAAAGTTAGCTGATCCATACAGTTTAACCAGTCATATTTTTAAATTCCTTGCAGAGTTTCCTCTTTGGCAAGTTCTCATCATCAGATGAGCTATCAGGAAGGCTACAGAGCTCCTTATGGCCAACAGTCACTCCCCTCCCTCTGCCAGATGCCCAGTTTGCCTCTGAACTGGCCTCACAGACAGTTTTCCATCCAGTTGGCGTTACACCCTCTAAAGAGCACAAACTTGCTCTAAACAACTTTCTTATTGGCAGAACAGCAGAGCTCACTTTATAGGACTGGAGTAAATCCAGGAAAAGGTTCAACTTCTCCACCACATCATTCTCTTCCTGTTTACCCTAGAAAACAAGGAAAAAGTACATTTTACGTAAGCCTGGCATCACAGCCCTTCGCCCCCGCCACACCACGCAGGCTCTCACTGCTCTCTCCAGGGCACATCAGTGCTTACACAACTGCAGCAAAAATCTCTCCAATGGCACTGGAGTGTTTAGTCTTCAGTGTGCAGAACAAAGACCTATCTGAGGCAGGAACAGCTTTTCCAACTGACTGATCATTAGAACAAGAGGAGCTGCTTTCACAGGCCTGCTTGTCAGCCCTTTCAGCACACTCTGCCTGGAATTCCTTGCTCTTGCAGATTGCTCCAATCTTTCATCTTCCCTTCCTACACGATAACTAATCCATTAAAACTCTGAATACCTGCATGTTCCCTGTAGTAGTTCATGCATCAGAAGGCAGAGATGAGACACCAAGACAAATTTCACTACCAATTTTTTTTATTTTATAGAATACTCTTTTCTTCCTGTATCAATAGAGCTCTCTGGAGTGTAAACTCCAGAGAAAGAGACCTGGCCTGACTGATCTACAAAAGCACGCTGACTGTTTCAACACAATGAGATGAAGAGCACTGAAGACAAAACTATTACTTTTCCTTCCCAGACTGTCATGTTCTCACATTGTTCTGACAGTCATTACCACACTGTACACTTATGTGATGCTTCTGTCTAAATGATTCTCATGTAATGTTTAAGTACGTGAATGTGAAAATTTGATTCAGAAGTAAGTCATTCTGGGTCCCCTGTAGCAGATTAATAGAATGGAACAGGGCACTTTTGGACAGCTCACCCTAGTAATGAACTTAATGTGTGCAGTAACCATTTAAAAGTAAGAAAGAAAGCAGGTTTTTGCTTCCTTTCCCTTGCCTGTTACATTTTTTCTCCATTTAAACACAGTCCAGGTATTTCACACAAGCTTGAACAAGCAGGCTGTTAGTTGAGGATGTGAGTTTGGACTGCAATATCCCTCTTAACTCTTGAAGGGCTTATGTCCACAGAGCTCATGATTCAGGATGAAATTTAGGGCAGCAGTGTACCTCATTCACGTTACAAAAAGAAAAAAAAAAAAAAAGGACAAAAGTAAAGGACTCACTTGCTGGACAGCCTTATCTGCCAGAAGTGCAAATTCAACAGACAGACCCTTCAAGGCTTGTTTCAGAGTCCCCCATGTGTTGTTATTCAAAGCAGCCCAGGAAGGAAGCGGAGTAGTGTCTGAGCCCAAAGCACTGGAAGGAGAAAAGCAATGGTCACATCTAGAAGACAAATTCCACTGAGCAGATAAAAGTTATTTGCAGAGAGCAGTTTCAAATCTGTCTACATAGCTCACAGTGCTGAGCTACTACTGTCCCATCACAAATGCAGAGTTAACTGTGTACATACTGGGGAGAGAGACAATAACACAAGTACCTGAATGTGAAGGTATTTCTGTTTTCTTTCCTTACACTCTAGGGAATGCAGCCTTAGTGGAAAGTGTGCATTTTCTTCTTTTATAGAAGGAAAATTGATTATGTCCTACAGCATGCACTGAAACACTCATTTTTACCAGGTAAACTTTACAACAGTTTTGGGTTCTAAACCAACAGTAGAAATGTTCACATCAGCAAACCCTGTTCCTCCAAACCTACCTGAGCTCCTTCCCAAATATGAGGAGGTCAGAGGCGTTATCGATGGCTCGGGAAGCGATCCGCTCCGCACGGTCCCGGAGCTTATAAAAGCTGTTATAAATATTTCTGATCAGCTCCCTGCTGGCAGCAAACTGGGCCTGAATGTCAGCTGGGAGGAAGTCCTGAAGGAGTACAGAGGGATTAATGGTGGATAAATCAGAGGCATGCCACAGTCTGCAGAGAGGGACAGGCTTCCCCTTCTGTGCTCACTCTCTCCCATTGTGCTCTAACAACTCTGCAGAGATCACTTTCCCATTTAGGTGTCCAAGTCACATGTCACACAAACAGCCCTAATTTTCAGAGGCAGCAAGAGGTTCAAATACCCAGCATAGACAGAGCTGGCAAAATCTGCAATTCTCCTATGTAGTTAAAAGTGACTTGTGAGGTTTCAAGTCACAAGTTCTGATCTGATCATACTGGTAAATCCCAGCCAAGTAAAGCCAAGCATGAACTGAAAGTTCAGCTGTTTTTTTGACCAGTTTATCACTGGTAAAAGCCTGAATTAAGCTCCAGTTGCAAAACCTTCTGCAAGCATTGCAGGAACCTGAACAACAACTTGCTTTGAAATTGCTCAATGAACAGAGTGGATGTGTACTTAAAACTTGTCACAGCACCAATCACTGGGACAAACAGATATATGGACTGTAACTTGTAACTAAGTTTTCCGTAACAGTCCAAATTGCTCTCCCACAGGGAGAGGACAACAGACAGAATGAGGACATGAGCACAAGGGAAAGACATCAATCTAGACATTAACCTTTAAATTGTGCAATTTGTGCATTTGTTTGTTATGCAAGTACAAGTAATTACAGAGAAACATGTTCTGAGCAGGATTCATTGTTTAATCTATACCATATTCATGAGCCAGAATTTAGCTAGAAATATCAGGCCCTTAAGAGTCAAAAGTTTATTTGATCTTTTCAATAAAATTACAAGTCCTTCAAACTCTGGAAACAACTGTCTCCTACTTAAGGTGTCCATCACTGCACAAATGGCATAACTGAAGCACATGGAGAAGAAAGCCATTTAAAACAGAATAATATGTTGCAAGAAATTCTTATACATACCTTGGCCTGGGTAGCTAATCTGCAAGTCACAAATTCATCTCCTACTCCTTGGACCAATTCCCTTAGCTTATTCTGTACATCCTGGAGAAAATACAGAATCAAATGAGCATGAAAGAACTATGAAAAAACACAGTTCATGCAGGTCTCAGATATATTGCAGCAGCAAGGCACAACTCAGCAGGTACAGCTTTACCCAGGTTAGGTTTAATTTAAGGAAAAGCATAATCTCTGTTCCCCTAAGAACAGTTATAATTTTCAAAATACTACACTCCTGACATTGAGTGAAATTACCTTCCACTTTCCACTGTGGAAACGCCTACTGAGAGAAAATTCTCTTCATCCCAGGGAGCAAACCCATGTAGGTTAACAGCAATTCCGAACGCTGTGCCCAGCGAGGCAGTTACAGCAAGACATGCAAGCTCAGGACTATTGCTAACAAACACTCACTGAGCCACTGAAGGACAGAAAGAGTTTCAAGAGCACATCTTCTGAGAAGGGGGGATGTCGAGCCACCAGGTTTATAAACCGCTTCAGCGCTCTCCTCCTCGACTCTATGAACTCGCGATCAGCTGCAGGAAGAAATGGGAAATTTCAATTAATGTTCCTCATATTACATCTCAGAAAGAGAAAAGAAAGAAAGAAAACACTGCAGAAAAAAAAAAACAAAGAATGGATACCTAGAGTCTGTCAGCTCCCAAAACCAGACCTTTCAGACTGACTACCTGAACAAATATTCTGTCAAGCGTTCTTTACCTCTTACCAAAATCCAGCATACACAGCTACATGTGGTCCATTTCCACAGGGTAGGGCAGGAAGGACAAACAACCAAACCTAAGGCCTGAAACTTCCACTTATAAACTGTGGGCCTACAGAAATTCTTCTTCCTCTGAATCAATTCCACAGAGGATATCCCAGCCTGTCTTGGGACTCCTGAGATCAGCATGTATCCTTTTAATGCAAGATGTCAAAAAGTCCTTTGGAAGACTTGCACAGCAATCTGCAGTGCATCTATCCAGAGTCTTTACTTGTCAAACTAAAAAAAAAAAAAACTGCTCCTCTTGCTGAAACAGGAAGAATTTCAATCTGGCAATAACTGCAGTAAGGAAGTAAATCAAAGTTCCTCAAGTTCTTCAGGAACAATAAAAAATAAACCCAAAGATTAAAGGAAAAGAAAGCAGCATAGAAAGAAATTAAAGGAATGCTCTTATCCATGACAATACTCTCATATCATGAAGGATTTTTACTCCTTTGCCACAGTTTTAAGGTGGTAGTTTGCTGGCTGTGAGGACTGTCACAGGTGATCCTCAGTACAGCACAACACACCAATTCATTTTTCTGCTATTGGGGTTGCAGATCTTGACTTTGCTTTGCTCACACATAACCTACATGGACATTTCTGAAGTCATGTACACACTTCCCACAGGATCTGCCTCAGGTGGTTGCTGTCCTCCAAAGGAGCAGAGCAGGTCATCCATCTCTACCTGAGAGACCCCCACTGGGATGCATGTAACTCAGCAAAGGGGCAAAGCACAGAGCTTGGCCCATCCAGATCTAGGATCCAAGATCTATACCACACATCTACACCAATCCATCAAAGCCTGTGTCCTGCAACACCACTTGTCAGTCCATTAATGTACTCAGAAACAAGAACTACCCGTTCCCTTTCCTTTTTCCTGCTTGCAGTTTCCATTAAGCCCACTTCACAGTTCTTCTATATGCAGTCACTGGACTAAAGGCAAACAACACTCTCTGCCTTATCACAGCTTTGCACTGTATTAGAAGTGTTCTCCTAGCAGTTTGGGAACTAATCCTATCAGGTTTTTTTCCTGAAGTTATGATATGTGTGGGAAGAAATACACCAGTGAATTCAGGGAAATATCAATACACCAGAAATGCAAGGAAATAACAGTCCCTGACAAGTGATAGATACTGGGAGCTTCTTTCAAGCATCCTCTGTCCACTGAGATGAGAGATCTCTTTCCTCACATGTGTTGCATGAAGTGGAAATCCTGGCTGAGAACACTGAATCAGGTTAAACCCACACATGGGTTTCACAACCCCCCAAAAAAAGTCTTCAGAATTCACATCCCATCGTAAGAATATATGACCATTGGAGCTTTTCAGGAGTGTGCTTTTGCTTTGCTCCAGTTCAATAGACACCCTGCTCTGCTCACTGTTTACCAATTCTGCTTCACTGGAGCAATACATGGACTCCTCAATTGAAATCAATTATTTGTTGAAACACAGTGAACTTAGCACTATGGGCAGGAGAGAAGACACTGAAAAGCTTGGTCTTTCACAGATAAAGTATTAAACAAGACAGAATTTTATACGGTTATACAACTTTTGAAATAATAAATGCTTAAATCCAGTGTCAATATTTGAGATTAATGAAAAAATGCTCCTGGAGGAGCCTTGATATGCTTTCTGTCTTGGGATAATTCTTGGTTTCTAGTCTAACTGCTAAAGTATACTTGAATGAACTGATATGGATTCCATTTAGGTTGGAAAAGAACTTTTAAGACCACTGAATCCAGCTGTTAAACTAACAGTGCCAAGTCCACCACTAAACAATGATCATGACAACCTGTTTTTCTAAGAAGCAATACCTGCAACTCTGCCATGCTCTTGTGTAGAATTACACCTAAAATCTTATTAAGAAAAATCATTAGCTAATGAAATTCCACAGGAAGAAACCCCACTGAAATTTTGCATTCATATCCCACCTACAGGAATTTCTAGCATGGCAATAATTCACACTTCCAAATTGTTTATTATAACCCTAAAGTTGTTGTCCGAAGCAAGCAGAAGCCAAGACTTTCAATCTTTCAAACATCCCTTTTCAACAGTATCACCCTGATCGCGCTTGCACTGTGACGCAAAACCCCTTTTTGTGAAGCAAAACCCCTGCAGCCCAGAATGAAGAAGCAGGTTTACCTCCCAGCACCCTCTTTGGGGGCAGTGCTGGCACCATGCGGTACGGGAACTTCTGCAGCAGCATCTCGTGGAACACCACAAAGTCGTTGTATCGTCTGTACACCGAGCACTTGAACCGCTGCACTCAACAAGGGGGGGATAAATCAATGCACAGCTTAGACAGCAGCACCTCCATGATGTTTTTTTTTTTTTGCACTGTCAATACAGTTTCTTCACTAGCTCAAATCAGTTTGAAATACCCATCCAATTACGCCAATTTGTTACAAAACTGTTCCGTTTTCTTTGTCATACACCTGCTTTTGTACAGAGCTCAGGTTTCCAGCAAGTGAACTTGCACACCATCCTTCACAGCTCAGTTAGATGCTCCATGCTGCAGAGGCCCAAGTCAGGAAGGCCCATTAAAAATCAGCCCACACAACCGGTCTACTTAAAACCAGCATCACCCAGCACATCTAAATCACTCAGGACTTTGCCAGCAGAAACCACACAGACATTCTGAGGAGGACACATTCTCAGCAAGCCCAAAGCTTGCTCACATTACCTTGCTGGAAACCTCATATTCCACATGTTTCAGAAAAAGGCCCTTCTTCTCAGGTATCAGCTCCACCTGCACGCTATCCTTGCTCAATAGCTCTTGCAGGGTGTGGGAAAGCAGCAGTGGATTTCCTTGGGGCGTCTGCATTAGAAACTGTTCCGGTTCCCTTGGTTCATTTACTGGAGGCTTTGCCAAATCTAGAAGACAAAAAGGGAAAAAACAGTAGACCTGATAAGATATAGTAAAAGAAGTAGCCTTAAAATATTCTGTTCTTTGCTTGGTGCTCCCGGAGTGGTGCAACCCAACCAGAAGCCCAGGCAGGCCACTCCCCTGGGAGGTTATGCTGCTTCACACACGTTCACATCACCGGTACCTCCCTGCTCACAACACCCAGGAGCAGCACCAATTATATCGAGTCAGAGAGACATCTCCACTAAGCAAAGAATCACAGGCCAAATTTGTTCTGTGATTCAGCTAAGAGGCCTGCATTTCCTGTCTGTCCAGCTCCCACCACAGCAGGATCTGCCAAAATGAACTAAAGCCTTGCTCAGCACTTTTGGATCCTGCCTAGAACAACTCATGGAAGGAAAGAAAAATGTGTCGTTTTACTGCACTGCAGAAATTTAATCCATTAATTTTGCACATCATTACAAAGGAAGGAGACACTTCATTTGACATAATTTTATTAAACTGTGACAGTGTGCTACAGTGAGCGTGAATTACAATAATTTACTATGTCAACACACTTAAGTTCCAAAGCAGAGGGAAAAGGTTCCTAATAAGGGCTACCAACCCAACAATTCCTCAATCACAGCAAGCTGTGGCAAAATCTTTAAAACTTACCTATTCTCTTCCACTGCTTGTAGCTAGAAAACAAACAGCTTTTGACAGTGAATTTGACCATAACTGAGCAGCTTTGGACAGTAACTGATTCTCAGACAGATGCAGAAGTGAAAAAGATAGGTCTTAAGAATGTGGCCCCAGAGGACAAATGACATCAAAGAAGGGGCAAAGCTGATGACTCAGAGTGTTCTCTTATCAAGTGCCCGACTGCAGCCTGTTATCTCAACCTGACTTCATAACTACATCTATTATGTGACTGTAAACTAAGCTTACATTGTTTTTCAAAGCCATCCTTTCTTTTCTACCCATTCCACACACAAGAAATAGTGTGAAAAATGAAGGTACAACCCTGCACTCTGTTAACCCCATACCTGAGTTCTGCTCTCCAGTCTGGAGCAGGTGGGTTGCTTCCTCTCTGTAAGAGGCACACTGTGAACAAGCTCTTTTATAAAGCAAGTCAAATCCACTGATGAAAGGTACCTAGAAAAGCCAGGTAGGATTCATTATCCCTTCCTTGCTATTGCACAGAAGTTCTTAAATATATCTGCAATTTTGAGAACACAGACAGTAACACTACAGAAACAAGAAGCATTTCTTTAAGCTTTGATACATAGTTCAAAAAGTTGTTAACTGGGTAACAGATTAACTCAAGGAAGATAAGAAGGCATATCCTTAACTTGAAAGCCCTGACCTCCTCCTGATAAGGATTTCCCACCTGCTCCTTCATGTGCCCTAGGCCCTGATAAACAGGGAAAACAAGGAGTCTTTAATTCCTCAGATTTACAACTTCATAACAGACACTTTGCTATTTGTTCCATAAAATGACTTAATGAAACCAAACCAAATCCAGGACAAATGACCTTAACCCACATGCCTCATCAGGCTTCAGATTCCTGCTAATGTGACTCAGAGAAACAAGTCTTAACACCTCTGCTTTAATAGACTATCACCTGCTAACCCCACCTATGCAGCAGCTCCTAAAAACTTCCAGCAACCTGTCAGGAATTTGCAGCAAAATAATACAAGCTAATTCAGTGTTGACATGGGATGCTGCTGGATGAAGTGATAACATCTGTAGAGCACAAGGCACCCTGGATTTCCAGAACAGCAGTTCTCTGCATGTCCACCCTGCTAAATCTTGGGTTTAACTGTTCAAGGCACACTGATGAAATGTGACACAGGACAGCAGATGTTGTTACTCCTCCAATGCACACACACACATATCCCTCCAGAGAATTCCAGAACCTTCTGTGATGCTCAGCCACTGGCTGATGTTGCAGACGCCTCCCCTAAAATGAGCTACTCAAAATGCAGCCCAACTAACTCCCCAAGCAGTGCCAAGCTGTACTAACACATCATCTCCTCCTGCCTATGGAGTCACTGTCTCTGCTTCCCATCTTTCTGCTGGACAACCAACAGCACAAACCAGTCCTGAACTGGGGCTCAGCATTGTCTGGTAAACTCCTAAACCCCAAAGGCAAGAGATAGGTATGAGGAGAAAAGATGTATAGGATGAACCATGAAACCCTCACTGCTTCATCTTTAATTCTCAGAACCAAACTGATGCTGAGGACTCTGAAGTTCATTACAGGTCTGAGTCCCATCACCCATTAAGACACCTACAGAGTGATGCCCCACCAGGCAAGACTCCACAGTCCTTTGAAAATGCAGCCACATTGCTCTTTTCTTGGTAATTTCTCCCCAGTTTTTAATCAAATTATTCTCTAAATTTGCTTTCTAAAAATTACCTACAGGACATGCCTTCTCTTTATCAGCAGTTCACACTCTTGGCTCTCCCTGAAATATTCTGTAGCTTCTTTACATCTCAACCTTGTCTAAATGTGTGAAATCACACAAACCAGACAACCATGCAAACAAGTTTGAATAATTACTGTTTAATTAATAACCTCAGCATGTCTGCTATCAACAAGACAGAGTGAATCTACACCCACAAACACAGGTCTGAGAACGCAATAAATTGACTTGGGAGCAGCTGTTAACCTGCTTTAGGAAACGCTTATCGTGGCATTAACACTAACCCTACAGAGCAATATATACTGGAGCTATTCTTCAGCCCATTTTTCATTTGACTTACTAAAGAGCCTATTTGGGAACAGCCTCAAGAGCCCTGGCCAGGAATGGTGGATAATAGTGGGAACTCATTGGTATGAGCTCCTGTGTTCAGCCAGTACAAGGATTTACATGCATTGTAACAGAACACTTAACGCTTCCCATCACGCACTCTCTGCTGGAGAACAGCTAATTTTGAAAACATTCCCTCTGGTTTCAGCAGATCATTATCTAGTAAAGTTTATATAGAGAGAGCAGCAAGTGGATACAAAAATGAGGTATGGAACGGTCCCATGGAACAGTGGGAAGCAGACAAAATAAAAATCAGCTTTTTCCTACAAGCTAGGCATTTGCTACAGCAGTTTCTCCATCTGTTGCCAATAAGATATCAGGAACTGGCCTGATACAACTGAAAACAAGTCGATATAAAAGTTAAAAATAATACATACAAACATACATATGCAAACAAGAAGACAACAAGATGATAAAAACTAAAAGTTTGAAGAAGCATTCAAAGCATGGCCTAGTTTTTGTATGGTTGTAAAAGAAAACAGCTATGAAAATACTGCATAATACTTTTTTTTTTTTTTTGTAACAAGTCAGATAGCCTTTGGACTGAAGAGATTTGAGAAACTTACTCAGACAAAAACTGCAATAGACAATTTCTCTACTTCATGCTTTAGTTAGTGTTTCATGCTTTAGTTAGTGCTCAACATTTATTACTCCACTGATACAACTGGGCAGCAGTCTGCCTTCCATGGAGTTACCAGCTTCCTCCATCCAAATTTCCAAAATCACGCATTTATGAAAGCCAGAGCAAAATTCCATGTACCTGGATAGCTGCACAGAGTTTTCACATGTGAATAAGCACATCCAGCAGAGCTATGCCAGGGCTGGAAGCACAAGTGGTAAATCACAACATTGATCTCCCTTCCCTGTTGAAGCTCTGTCAATCAAGTTTGGAGGCCTTATCTCCATTTAACAGATGGCTGATGCTACCAACTCCTTATTACACCAGGTGATAATCAGATAAATTTATTAGACATGCTTAAGTAGATGGTGCCACAGAATTACTTACTATATTAGTAACATATTTACTAGAAGGAGAAAGGAGCCTGTAAAGAAGCAAAACCTTCAGGAAAAACAGCTCAGATCTCTCCTCCATCATCACAGGCCACAGCTGTGCAGAGCAGAGGGGATCCAATCCACAGGAAATGCAAGGGAATATGAAAACTGACTGGTTTTGTACACAGATACCTCAGATTTCTTCCTGGAAAAAATGAGGGCTCCACTACCAACTCCTGGGCCACAAATACTAAAGCAGCAATGTAAATATCATTCATCAGCATTTCCCTTTCCTTTCTGTCTTCTCATGAGAAACCCCAGGAATTATGGAAATGCCTCTCCCCTTCATTGTGTCAAACACATTCCTCCATAATTCCAGAATCCAGCGTCCACATCAGCCTCCCTGAAAGTTGGTGCAGATTTCAACTACAAATTCAAACAGATTCCCATCTTAGTTCTCGTTTTTTTAAATATTACATAATTTGAAATCCCCTAAAAAAAAAAAGAAAAGAACAACAGAAGTCCCACCAAAAAAAGCAAACAAAACTTTTTTCCTATTAAAGGCTTTAAGTATTTTTTGAGACAACTGCACACAACTTAAGTTGTTTTAAAGAATTTAAAACCATGCAATTCTTATTTCAAAAGGAGAAAAGCAAAAGAATCAGTCTAACAAAGCTAAGTGCTACACAGATGTGTGTTCAACATGGAAAGCAGGTCTCTATTTCTTACTGGGTACAAGAAAAGTTATCATGTTTAGATTCACTCTAATTATGTCTCCTTCCTTCTCCTTCTCAACAATTCCCTTGTAAATACAAGCTACCCAATGCCAAAACAAGATAAAATAGCACACTCTATCATAAAATTAGATGCTGGAAACAGGCTCCAACATTTTGTTTTTCTCCTTAAAAAAAACCAAAACATCACCACCACAGACATCAAGTATGTACCCTGCGCTAGTTAGTCTGGTTTTTTTTAGTTTTTTCCTTTGGTTAGGTTTTTCTATTTCCTCTTGTTTTTTTTTTTGGTGTTGCAAGTACTTTGGTTTTGGTTTGGGGAGGGTTTTTTGGTGTTTTTTGGGGGTTTTTTTCCAAGTAATTTTAAGATAGTTATTCAGCACTTGGTGCTCCTAAAGATGAAACAGAGAAGTTATGCCACAACTCAAAAATAGATGTGACTATTTAAGCTTTATTTAGTAATATTTAAAAAGCACCTAAATTTCTGCAGTCCCCTGCAGCTGTAGGCCTCTTGCTGCTTCTCAAACTACTACAATCCCATACTCCAGCAGAAAAAAAGCCCCAACACCAACTTGTCACACAGATTTACTGTGTGTAAAGAACTAACCTTAAGCCTCTTGCCCTGTTCTTTTAACTATGCTGTTAGATCATCAACTGATTCCCCAAGTCTGGGGATACAAGGGACACATTCCATTCAAGTCAGCCATGAGCCACAGACCCCAGCTGCAGCAAACATAATAAAGTGAGATGCAGCTACTTTGAAGAAATAACAGGATTAGCACAGAAAAATCCATCGAGGAATGTGCCCTAAGATTACAGAGACAAAAAGTCAAACGCTCACCAGGGCTGGTTCCCAGCGCTCAGTGGATGACTGCTAAGCTATCATTTTTCACAAAGAGGTTGGAAGTGTAAAAATTCACACCCAAAAATGTAAACCAGCAAGCAATAACCCAAACAACTACTCAGGGAAACTTCCACAAGGCCATTTTAGCCTGACTACAAAACTGGCAAGTTTCCACAACCAACTGTCCTTATAGAGGTCAAGAATATCCCACGAAAAGAAATAGTTTATCTTTGTTCTGCTTCTCATTTTCCTTACATGTTTCTCACCTTGCTGATTAGTCTTGATGTTAGCATTTAAGCATTAAAAAATGGCATTACCACTCCAGACACTACAGCCTCCCAATGGTCTTTTCACACATTTTATAGTTAGAACAAGTTCACTAAAGCTCTTCTCCTTTTGTACCAATTCCATGTCTGGAACTGGTAAATTTTTTTCCCTCAAACTGCACCAACCCATAAAACTTGAAGACTGTGGGGGAAATCATTGGTCATGTGCAAATGATACTGTCTGTAACCTGTACAGCCTTCCCACGGGCTGCACACACAGTTAAAGGTTTACCATCAGAAGGAAAAGAGACACCTCACCTCCAGCACAGCCAACACCTGGACTACCTCCCTGCAATCATTGCAAAACAGACTCACATGGAAGCAAAAGGGAAAAAAAAAGTCAATAAAGGCCACTCTGCAAAATTGACTTCTACATGCTGGACATTATTCTTTTTTCTTTTTGATTGTATTAAAGTACTTTGAACTCTGCTGAATCAAAAAGACAGCATTTGTATGTGCTCTCATAGGGGAGCATCAGTGATACCTATCAGGACTCCCATTACTCTGGATATTTCAATCCTCCCAAAACACTCACTGACAAGCTGCTGGTCCTCAAAAAAATTACACATGGGTGTGAAACTTCAAAGATCGCTGAACCTGCATCATGATGCTAAAAATAAAAAACATTGCTGCATTCACACTATTATTTTTCTTTAGCCAAAATCATTATATACCCTTTCTCAGTGTTCATCATAAACTCTTTGCCAAAGAAAATCAAGTTTTCTGAAGAAGGCAGAGTAGATCAGAAAGTTACAGAAGCACCATCACCAGAAGTTAATCAGTTCAAGAACACTCTACTTGGAGACAACTGTTTTATCTCTATAAGGCTCCTGAAGCAGATGGTAAATCCATAACAGACATACCTGAGCAAGCTCTCTCTTTGGTACAGTAGGACATTTTTTCCACAAAGGCTGCTGTTCAATATGTTACATCAGTCCTGGACAGAAATATTCCAAAATAATTTATTTATAAGCATTATCTGCATCGGGAGCATCACAGGCCTAACAAGAGCAAACTCACAGTGGATCCTAAATATTATCAACCAACCATTTTTCTATGTGTTAAGCTTACCTACTCATTTTTCTTTCCAAACTGAGAAAAAAAAATAGCTACAAAACTTCAGCCACTTCAAAGAGAACTTTAGAGAGCCCTTTAAAAGTTTCCTTCAGATTAACTGCTAAAGGAGTCTTAACATGTTATTCCCTCAATTCACCCAGGAGCTCCCTCCATCTCTCATTTCGCAACAAGCGCCGGCAGTATTTGGCTACAAGTTTCTTCATCCCAGACCCAGCAGCACGCTCCTAGAACTCCAGCGTTAGGAGCCGGTGCTTTCGCCGCTGGCTGTGACGCGGGCTCGGCTCGGAGCGGAGGCACAGGGACAGAGACTGCCCGTGCCGCTGCCCACTGACCCGCTGCGGAAGGGTCCGGGTCCGCTCCAACGCGCCCCGAGCGCGCCGGGCGGGCGGGGAGCAGGCACGAAATAAACTCCGTGCAGCACGCAGGGAGCGCTCGGCCGCGTCACTCCCCACGGGAGAAGTTCTGGACCGCGCCCCGTGCCCGCGTCCAGCCCCGCTGAAGCGCTGCGGGGAGCTGACCGCCCGCGGCCACCGGGGCGAGCAGCAGGGCGACCTCCCGCCGCCCTGCCGGACAGGTAACCCCGCCGGCGCTGCCGCTCCTTCCTCCCGCACCCTGGCACGGGGAGGGACCCCCATGGCTCCGAATGGCACCGCCGCGGCCCGGCCGTGGGCAGCCACCAGCGGGGTCCGGCTGCCCCGGGGGAAGAGGGGAAGGCGGCGGCGCTTCCCCGCAGGTTTTGGCGGGGAGCGCGGCCCCGACCCCGGCGCGCAGCCCCGTCCGTTCCCCGTGCCGGCAGCGGGCGGGCAGCGCACGGCNCTGACGGATCGCTCCGAGCGCCTCTGAACCGCTTCGGGATTAGTAACACATCTCTCAAGTATCTTAAAGCGTGTAAAAGAAGTGATCCGCTCATGGGCTTAATCCAGGATTATTCGGAAGTATAACTGCTTTATTTTTTGAAATCTGAAAAGGATAGTTGTTGTGAAATTCAGGGAGGCTTTCTTGTGCGCCAGGAAAAGTAGATAACTGTTGAGGCTGTGCTTTGGGTTTCTAGTCACACGACCTCAGAATCAATTGGGCTGGAAAAGAGTTGGAAATCGTCGAGTCCAGCCTATGACCGAACATCAATTTGTCACCCACACCATGGCACTGGGTGCCACGTCCTTTCTATCCTGAAAGACCTCCAGGATCCGTGATCCCCCTGCCTCCCTGGACAGCCCATTCCTATGTCTGATCACCCTTTCTATGAAGGAATCCCTCCTGATGTCCAACCTAAACCTCCCCTGGCACAGCTTGAGACTGTGCCCTCTCATCAGATGAATTACTGCAAGTCAATTTTGGTATATTTTCTTTAACCGAGTTCCTTTTCCCATGGCATTTCTGCTGCCATCTAGGCAATTAATCAAGTTTCCTCAGCTCGGTATTTTTTAATATTTTGCATGCATCTGGATTTTTGGTAAATTTGGTAGAAATGAATACTAAGCTATTCAGAAAAGAACAGAAATATGAACATTTGAAATGCAAATACACTTTCCAAAACTGCATAAAAACAAGCACTGCATGTATGAGCACCTCTCATTTTATTAGTGATTTTTTTTTTTCTCACTTCTTGTACTTTAGTAGTCAGGAATTATATGGTTGACAGTGGTGGAAAAAAAGGTGCATGTTTTGTACAGTGATTTTCCTGAACATACCATCAGACACAAAAAACCCTTATATATAGATTTTGGACCTCCAGATTGAGATGTTACAATCCATAATATTCTTTATGTTTTCAATGTCTAAAGGATTGGATGCATTCCCTAATTAATATTCCTGATATTTCTTAATCATAGGAAGCTAAATACCTCCACTGTATGCAGAGAGAACTAAAGCAGAAAATTATGAATTGAGAATTATTTCAGGGGTAAGTGTGACCACAGTGCTCCCCTTTGAAAGTTTTTGTGCTGCTACAAGGATGTGAACGAGTGGAGTGATTCCCATTTTCCTCCTCCCTCGGTGCTATTTCAGCTCAGTCCCCACGAGCGTGGGTGCAGAGGAAAGCTGTGTATAAAATTAAAAAAGCATGGCATTATTTAAGCTGAGAGGCCCTTCAAATCATGTTTGCACAGCAGCCGAGCAGAGTTTTGTGTGCTCAGCACTTCCGAACACCACAGGATTTTTCGCCTATATAGCATTTTTGGAGAAAATGAATGGAGGAATCAACATGTTCTCATGTAGCTATAGATTTTTGATTGGTCTGTACTTAAGCTAATAGCATAACTATTTATTTGGTATAAATAAGATACTCTCAACTGACGATTGCTTCGAAGTCATGAAGAAAAATACTGTGGAAAATAATTCAATTGCAGAAATAATTTTTCAACGGGGCCAGAAAGAGTCTGCTTGACATAAGTTATTGAACACTTCTGTATTTGCTGTAACTGCAGCAAAAGCTTCTGGAAAACCTTGAGCATAAAGAAACAATAAACACTAAAGAAAAAAAAAAGGACACATGTCAGAGAATCACAGAATGGTTTGGGTTGGAAGGGACTTTAAAGATCATCTTTTTACAACCCTGTTCTGTGGGCTGGGACACCTTCCACTATCCCAGATTGCTCCAAGCCCCATCCAACCTGGCCTTGAACACCTCCAGGAATGGGGCAGCCACAGCTGCTCTGGGCAACCTGTACCAGGGCCTCCCCACTCTCATAGGATAGAGTTTTTTCCTAATATCTAATCAAAACCTACCCTATTTTAATTTAAAGCCATTCTCCCTTGTAAATAGTCTCTCTCCATCTTTCTTGCAGGCCCCTTCAGGTATTGAAAGGCCACAGTCACCCCGAAACCTTCTCTTCTCCAGGATGAACAATGCCAGTTCTCTCAGCCTTTCCTTCAGGAGAGCTGCTCCATCCCTCTGATCACCTCAGTGGCCTCCTCTGGACTTGTTCCAAGAGGTCCATGTCCTTCCTGTGCTGGGACCAGAGCTGGGTGCAGCACTCCAGCTGGGTCTCACCAGAGCGGAGCAGAGGGGCTGAGCCAGCAGCTTCCAGGTGACAAAAGCAATGCAGAAACAGGTCCCTACCCGGGGCCCTGCCTCACAGCGTGTCATTCCGGGCACGTCCTGTCAGGATTAGATGAAATTTCATACAAGAATTCGCTTACTCCTTCAGAGTCCAGTTTAGGAAACAGAGCTGTCAGCTCCACTATTCTCAGATCACCTGCACACAATAAAATTCATGAGGCACTGCTGGTTGGAGAGCTGTGTTATAAAAAGCCATTCCTGCAAGATTTTTTTCCCCCAAATTTCCCATTGATGAGGCGTTTTGCATGTGGAGTACTTAAAGGAACAGGCTTCAGCTGCCAGTACCAAAATCTCTTTTTTCAAAAGTTGTTCCACTCTCCCTCAGATTGCTGAGTAAGGGCTGGAAGAAAAAAAACAGCAGTGAGATAGGACAGGGACTGAGGGGAAATTTCAACAGAAAGGAAAGGGAGAAGGAAGGAAGAGCAGATAAATCAAAAGTTGCTGAAAAGTACAGGAAAGTGCAAACAGCAGCCTGTGCAATGTCAGGGAAAGGGGAATCCAGTGTTTAGATCCACTGCTTAACCAAAGTGATTGGAAAAGTGCAAACAGGAAGAAGGGCAGTTGCAGAAATTGCACATTCCAGCAATACAGACAACGGTGGGAGTGGTGAAACAAAAGCAACACAGACCTCACACACAGCCATGGAGGAGCCATGGAATATTGAGGAGCCAGCTGGGACCATGGATTGACCAGCAGCCACGTCCTGCCTCACATTTGGAAAAACACGTGGTTGTGATGGCAGGAAAGAGCACTTTGTGTTCAGTTTAGAGTCAGTGCTGCTGCTGACAGGGAAGCCAGGCTCTGGTCAGCTACCATCACATAACGAGAGGAAAAAACTGCTGCACAAAGTGCCACTCATCGTTTCCATTCATTCGAGCTGCCTTCAGCAGGGAATGGACACACTCAGCCGGGGAACTGCAGTGGAGCTCGCATGCCATCGTGTGACTCCCTGAAAAATTGCACAGCTGGCCGGTCTGCCTCTGCTTCCTAAACACCTGCCCCCAAGAGTTTGTCAAAACAGCAAAGATGCTGCAATACCACACAAAGCCTAATTTTAAAATGTCATGTACAGTACCTGCTCTGCCTTTTTTCTTTTTTTTTAATGCTAGCATTGTTTTGATGATTGATTGAAAGCATTGGGATAAAAAAAGAAATCCTACTCAAAATGCAAGTGTTTGTCTCTAAGTTTGAACAGATGAGCCATTTCTCCAGAACTTTTTAAACTAAAATTGTCACCTCAAGATGGTATCCGAGGCAAATTCCAAGTTCTCTGATCCATTCTGAGTATTTTTATATATGTGTATATATATATATAAACACGCATGGTGACAAAAGTCACACTTCATGTATTCTTCTTCATCAGCCTGAGGTGCCGGGGACAGAATGCGATGCTTTAATCGATAACAAGGGGTCACGTCTCTCAGGTCACTCATGTTGGTAGCCAACATGAAGAGAAGAGAGGTTCACCACTTCAGGAACCATTTAAAATCATGCTAAGGGGCCAGGACTGCGCACCGTGACCCCTCAGATCACTGTCGTGTGTGTCCGCCTGCACCGGCAGGTCACCGGACCTTCACGGCTTCTCCCGAGGCAGGCAGAGATGCGGCGGCACGGCCACTGTTATCTTGCACCTCAGGAAAAATGTTATTTAAAACCCACAAAGGTCACGGTGTGACTAGAACAGCGCTCGGAAGCCGCCCGGACACGCTCGCTCTCGGCGCCGCCATCGCGCCCGGCTGATGTGGCGCTCCGCCGGGCCGTACCACACCGCCCCGCCGCCGCGGGGGGGGCGCTGACCTGCCGCCCTCGCCGCGCCCCGGCAAAACCGCGTCCATGTCGGCGAAGCACCGCGCGTCTCCCCCTCTACACCAGCTTGGTAGCACCCGCGCGCGGGCCGACTGCCTTCGGGTGAAACCATGGGGAAACACTGTAGGGGGCCGGTAGGGCGAGTTTCGTGCCAGTGCTGTCCTTTCACCCTGGCATTGTCCTGTCACCGGCTGCCCAGCGCTGGACAGCGACATGTGCTGAGCAACCGCACACGCAGGGAGGTTTCACTGGGCGTCAGAGCAGTTAAATGTAACGGCGCCCCCCAAAAAATGGTTCGGCCGGACCCCACCTCAGGATGGAAGGCGGCGCCATCTTGGGCTCAACCACAGCAGTCAGGAAATAGGGGTGCCAGGCCTGCAGTGGGGTGAGACGGTGAAGAAGCCGCCGCTGGCGGAGCGAGACGGGGCCGGCAAAGGCGCCGGAATCGCCTGTAAGCGGAGCGGATTGAAGGCGGCGGCGGGCGGAAGTGACGGCGGGGAAAGGAATCCCCCTCTCGCCTTGCGCGCATTGGTAGGTGCCGGCGCGCGCGGGCCGCTGGGCCTGGCGCACATGGCCCGGCCGTAGNCGTGAAGGCCGAGCCCGAGCCCGGCTCTGAGGCCGGGGCCGAGCCCGCGGCGGAGCCCAAGTCCGAGCCGGCGGCAGAGGGCGAGCCCGGCGCGCCGCAGGAGAACGGGGAGGCCGCGCCCGCCGCCCCGGCCGAGCCCGAGGATGAGATTTCCTTCAGCGACCCCGAGGACTTCGTGGACGACATCAGCGACGAAGGTGCGGCACGGGAGGAGCCGGGAGCCCGTGGGGAGCCGGGGCCGGGCCGGGGAGCGCTGTGCCCCGAGCCGCCGGCCCGGCTGCGCTCCGCCCTGGTGCTGGGCACTGCACACCCTGCGTGCGCCCCTGCATCGTGGCTGTGCTTCTTAAATCATCTTTTTTCGGAGTTATCTCTGCCCCGCACAACGCTGCCGTTCTAAAACGTGCTGTTAAAGTGGTTCTAAAATCGCTGCTACACCTCAGACAGCTGCCTGCCCTCTCAGTGGAATCATCAGCTCGTCTCCCTTCCTTTTGCTTCCATTAGTTAAACTCAGCTGTAGAAACAGAAGTTTTAAATGCCTGATGTAGTCGTTACAAGCTCTGTTTCAGCGTTCTTGTTTTTTCCATGCACCCAGAATGAAATCCGTAGGTAAATAGGATTTGAGGAGAGTTACTGCTTGTGAAGGTGTGATGTAGGTGCTTTGTGACAAGAAAATAGGGAAAAATCGTTTCTGACAGTTACATATGTCAGCCCGTGTTATTTTAAAAGTAGTGGGTATTGGCTGTCTTAAAATGGCCAAGCTCTTGTGTAACTGCACAAACAGTAAATGTTTATACGTAGGCTTGTCATACAGAAGTTAGAACTCTAATTTTGCATTTTTCAGATGAGTCTTTCCAATTCCTTTTCTTAGTTTTTGAATAGCAAAAGTACTTGTTTCCCCATTATTTGTTCAGCATTTGTGCTATTTTAGGGTCTCTGTATGTGTAGGGTCTGTTACACGTATCAAAAGTGGAAAGATGTTTCTGAAGCACAGGATTGTGAATCAGCCAGTTATCTCAAGGGGCAGTGGGATACAGGTGATACAGGTGCATTCTTGTGTTCCAGTCCTTTGTTTAGTTTCATAAAATAGCAGCCAAATATTCTAGATTAAGGAAGTGTTGACTGTTCTCAGTTTAGCAGTCTATGTAACAGCTGTTTGAACTTTTCCATTTGTTTCTTAAGGAGACTTTGGCAAAATTGCCTCGGAGTTGGATTATTTTTGTTAAGTGCTTGTTTAATACACTTTATGTACATCCAGGATTGTTATGTTCAGTTCCTTCTTGGAAACTGGGCCTATTTTCCATCCCCACCTATTTTGTTGTTAATTAATTTGGTTGACTTCTCAGCTGTTGGAAATCCAGTGGCTGAATTACAGGGTTTAAGTTTAGTCACTCATGCTGGTCTGGCTTTCCATCTGTCTGTATTGCTAGTTGAGCTTATTCCTTCCCCATTATTCTGGTGCCTCCCCAAGGAGAAAAGCAGCCCAGTGTGACCAAGGCAAGGCTGTTCCAATGCTATGATAACACAGATGCTCAGGGGCACCTGTGAGATGGACCAGCTGTAGGACTGCAACATCTCAGATCCTTTACTGCCTCTTCTTTTCCCCGAGTGGTGTTGGCATGGGAGAGCAGCTGATCCGAGTTAAAGCAGAAGGGATGTGTTGGAAAACCACTTAAGTGCCAGTGAAGCTTTAGTTCAGATAATGACAGTGGTCCTTAAAATCCTGCCAGCTGAAGATAGCCCTGCACCCACCACACCCTGCTTCCCTTCTGGCTGCAGCAGGAGCTGGCTGAACCAGCTTCTTGCTCTTTGAAGATCCCTTTGTTCACAATTTTGAATTTCAGGGCACAGTGTGGGGATTTGTCTTCAGTCTGTTGCAGTTTTGATTCAATACAGTGTGTTGCATTCTTACTCAGGAATCTAAACGTGCATTCCTTGGCCTACAAAGTCTTTTGTGAGAAGATGAAAAAAATGGCTAAAAGGAGCCTTAAAAATTACCCTTTTGTGTTTTACGTTGGTTTTCTCCTTTTGGTTGTAGACTCCTGTGGAAATGTCCTTGTGGGGCATGCTTTCATGTTATTTAATGTACATTGTTATTTGTAGTTCCTGCATGCACGTGGAGATGATATTTTTGAGTGATAAATATTACAAACAACAACATTCTGTGGATGCTACATGATCTTGGTGGTAATGGGCTAAATATTTGTGATTCATGTTGCCCCAGATCAGTGGGAAGCTTCATGTGTAATAACCTGTTGAAGCTTAAAGTTATAGAAAGCAACTTCTTAGCAGTTTGAAATTCAAAGTAAGCGTGTTTCTCATATTTCTTTGTTGCTGGAGATCTTTCCAGTGATGTTTCTGGGCAGAAAAATTTCTTAAATTACAAAACCATCAAAATTCTAATATCTTCAAAATATAAGCACATACAGGATCTTTTTTAGGTTGTTCTCATATTTTAAGTCTTTCTATGTGTGTTTGAATTTTTTTTTCCTAGTCTGTGCATGCTATAAATAGTCTGACTCTCCAAATTTTATTTAATTCAAAAGTATGGTGGTATGAACTTATTTTCTGTGTAGTCTTTTACTTTATAGTGATCGGCACATAATCTTAAAACTTACTGCAGATATTCAGGAATTAATATGTTCAAAGAATATCCAGTGTGAAAAGATGTGTGCTTGTCTTCACAAAGTTTAAATATGGCTTTCAGTGTCTTGCCTTAGACCTTCGTTTTTGTGCTTAATTAAAGGCTTAGATGGAGTATGAGTTCTTAATTATAGTGATGCTGAGGCATGCAGAGCTTGTAGTAGGGTGGATAGTTTTGAATTATGCTAACACTTGTGTAATTTGGGAGGGAAGTACAGGTTACATTTATTTTTATCAGAGTCACCTGGTTATAATTTGAGCAAAAGACTGGTCAGAAATCAGGTAGTAAATAGTGCATTTGTCTGTGCTAGTGTCAGTTTCAAGGACTTTGTGAGCCAGTTCCATCTCCTGAAGAAACTGATAGTGTGAGTGTTGGCAATCTCAGTGTGTAAATTATGTTTTTAAGAAAGACTTCAAGAGCTGGGTGCTCAAAGTTTGCCATGAAACTGCATGATCCTGTCACTTAGTCAGGATGTGCTGTTGGGGTGTTGTCTGTTCAGTTGCTTTCCTGACAGAATGTTCATTCACTACCAAGTTTCTTAAGTGATTCTTGAAATTTCTTGAAGTCTCTCTGTTTTCTTGCTCTCACTGTTCTTTTCATCTTTCTCTTCCCTCCTTCATGATGTGAGCAGTGCCTTAGTTCCTTAGTTTCCTGTCTGTGCTGTCTTTGCAGAACTGCTTGGTGACATCCTGAAAGATCAGCCACAGGAGGCAGATGGAATAGACTCGGTGATTGTCGTGGATAACGTGCCCCAGGTTGGACCAGACCGACTGGAGAAACTGAAGAATGTCATCCACAAAATATTTTCCAAGTTCGGGAAAATTATCAATGAATTTTATCCAGAAGCAGATGGAAAAACAAAAGGGTAAGTCATGATAACTCCAACTGGAAAAAGGACTGAAATACAGCTCTGGCTTATCTTTGATTGTTAGTGTCAGTAGTTCATGGCCAGTTTTTGTGGTGACATGGTAGTTATCATCACCTCCTTCTACCTCAGCCTGTGCAGTCCTGACATCAATCCCAGTGACAAACAAGTTCCCGAGGGAGCTGAGAAGCTTAATAACTCATAGACTCCATAGTTGAGGGTGGTGGAGATTAATTGTGGAAACAGTTTAGCTGGGTTTGGAGACAAATTTCTGTGCTACGTGAGTTTTTTCTTAGTTTTCTGCTATGGCAGAAGTTAAAGATCCTCTTGAGCTAAACACTTAGTAGCAGTGGCTGGGCTGTTTGTTGCAAAGTCACTGTCTGTAGCATTTATTCTGAGGATTGGAGGAACCCATACTTTAGAAAGCATAAAAAGAATTTTCTGGAGTGGAGGGATTGTTGCTTTTATAAGGTCAGCATGAAAATTATTCTGTCTCTCTGTGTTCATAGCTCTGTTTGAGACACTGATGGTGTTCAAGATACCATTAGTTTTGAGTCTTCTGGGCTCCAAGCTAGGTTGGATTAAGTGGCCAGAAGAAAGCTGAGTTCAGTAATTGAAAAACAAGAGTGGTGCTTTGAGATGGCTGTGTCAACAAGTTAGAATTCCTAAATGTGGCCTGTTACTCAGCTGGGAAGAGCTGTGGATGTAACCTGCATGTTCCTGTCTCTCACTGTTGTCCTGGTTGTGTTGAGCTTGCATTCACTGCTCTGTCTGGCCCATTTCAGAAAGGATTAATTGAGGTCAGGCCTAGAGAGCTATAAAATGTATATGAGTGTGTGGCCAGAATGGAGATTAATTTGCTGTTGACCCTAATTGGTTAGGGACAAGACAAGACGTTATCTTGTATGATGCTCTGTACTGTATTCTTAATTCATCCCTATTGTTTCTTTTTTATTTTGAGCCTGTCATGTAGTCAACAATGTCTTGTACTTTGGTTTTCCTTCCTTGCAGGTACATCTTCCTGGAGTACATGTCTCCCTCCCATGCCGTGGATGCTGTGAAGAATGCAGATGGATACAAACTGGATAAGCAGCACACCTTCAGAGTCAACCTCTTCACAGACTTTGATAAGTGAGTGTAGCAGTTGTGTGTTATCTGTAGATTTGGGGATTCTAATCCTGAGTGCCTGCATGGAGTGTAAGCAACCAAATTGCTCTTTCAGGTACATGACGATCAGTGATGAGTGGGAAATCCCTGAGAAACAGCCATTTAAGGATTTGGTAAGGAATTTTTGGAAAAGTGGAAAGAATACTCAGCTTAATATTAAATGGTTACTTCATTGCTGAAATGTCCATGTGAAAATAGAAACCATGTGTTAATGATGTTGTAAATAGCAGTGCTGATCACATGCTGTTGGTCCTTCACGCTCACCATCATGCAGTGGTGGGAGGAACTTGGTGCTTCTGCTTAATAGTTACACATAGTGTGAAGCTTAATTTAATCTTATTATTTAAGAGTGAATAATAATTTGCACAAGTAATTTAAAAATAAATTTTCAAAAGCATCTTCTTATATTTTTAATTGTTTGAGGCAAACTTTGGTGTTGGTTACCGGTTGCTTTGTAAATAGGCTGGTGGAAAAAATAATAGTTTGCTTTTTCTTTAAATACCAAATACCAAATGACTTCTTGTTTAAAATAAATATTAAACATCATCAAAACACCCTGAGGGTCCACCTGTTTGTGGTGTGCTCTCAGCCTCCAGCATCCAGTAATTGGAATTGTTTAATTTACTTCAGAAACTTGTTTGCAGTGGTAATATCCCAAAGTTGCACTCTCTGGTAACACCAGCTTCCACCTGCTAGGTAGATGCTAATTTGTGGAACTTGTTGACTTAGCCTTTGACTCACCAATAGTCTTTTGCTCTGTTTTTCTCAGGGCAATCTCCGATACTGGTTGGAAGACCCTGATTGCAGGGATCAGTACAGTGTGATCTTTGAGTCAGGAGACCGGACATCCATTTTTTGGAATGACATCAAGGAACCTGTTCAAATTGAGGACAGAGCAGTGAGTGTCCTGGAAGTGCTGGAGATGGCAGATACACTGCCAATCTCCTTCATTTTATGACATTATAGCTTTATAATTAAAAAAAGGCTTTTTCCCATTGCTGAAATAATTTTTTCTTCCTTGTGAAGAGTGGTGAAATCACATCTTTTAGAATTAGACTTAGCTGCTTAGGTAAGAGAACTGTGAAGTGAACTTTTTAAGAGTTTGTGGTGGTGTTTGTTTTTTATTTTTAGCTGGTCTATGATGCCCATTAGTTTCCTTCATCTCTCTGTTATAGGTGATTCAGAATGACCTGAGAATGCAAAGTCAGAGTTTGAGGAGCACTATTCATTCGAGCTGAATATGTGCTTATGTTTGCTGCTTCAGATGACTCCTTGCTTTTGTGCTGACCACAGAGGTGTTAAAGAGGAATAGCTGGTTTGGTAATGGCATAAAAAAGGGAGAGTTAGTCTGCCTGTCTGCTGCAGGCATTGGACTTGCTGGGAACTGTTAGGACCCAGGAGCATTTTCCTTAATAACTATTGTGCATTTCAGTAGGAGGAAATTGGCTCTGGAATGGTGAGAATATTTGCTCATCACCATGGTCTCTGGCTGTGGTCTGTATTGCTGAGATCTCTCTAACTTAGCTGAAGGTCCAAAGCTGTGTTTTTCAGCAATTTGAAATACCTACCCTTACTTTTGAGAACAGTATGTTCTTGCCAAGGCCGAAAAAAGGAAATCCAGGGTGTTAGGTGGGTTTAATTGTTATTACACAAAGGATGTCACTGTACCTGAAATAGATCTTTGGTGATCTGTAAGTTGAAAAGGTCTCAACTGATTAATTTTCAACCTGAAGAATAGGTAGTTTACATTATGTGCATGAAATAAAACTCCACAATTATCACAGATCCTGAGATCTTCACTTAGTAAAGGAATTTACAAAATGTGCTGCTGCAAGGCATGCATTAATTCCTTCCCTTTTAGGGACACAGCATGAAATTGAAGTTCTGTGTGTACTTTTTTTTTAAATCCAGAGGTGGACAGAGACCTATGTCCGTTGGTCTCCCAAAGGCACCTACCTGGCTACGTTCCACCAGAGGGGCATCGCTCTGTGGGGTGGAGAGAAGTTCAAGCAGATTCAAAGGTTTAGTCACCAAGGAGTGCAGCTTATTGACTTCTCACCCTGTGAAAGGTACAGAGCATGATGTTGGTTTGGGCTAAGGGGTCAAAAGCATGAGGCATGAGCAGCATCATCCAATTCTGGAGTGCTGAAATTAATTTATCAAAATTTTTTTAGCATTAAAGGGGTCTGGAGAGAAAGATAAAATCATTTTCAGGACTGAGATGCATTTTCATTTAAGTTTTCAAGTAACACAATTGGAAGCAGTTGGGTTTTATGCTTTTTTGCATTAAAGAGATTATTACCTTTCAATGGAGAAGCCCAGCATCCCTGTAATTTGGGTTGGATATGGTCAAGGATTTATGTTTGGTTTGAAACCAGTGCCATTCTCATGTCAAAACTATATAATAGGTAACTGTATTTGTGAGTTCCCCTCCCTTGTAGCATCAATATGGAAGGACTTGCACATAAATCTAGAACCTTTTCAGCCAGAGGGATGCCAGGGAAACTTTCTCCTCCTTTATCATCCTGTTTTTATTTTCCCCTCCCCTGAAAAATCTCATTAGAGAAACTGCTGTTTAAAAGTGCCTGGTATTTAAATACCGCTTGGATGAAAGCCTGCTGCTACTGACATATTAGATGAAGTTTCAGTAATGAATTGGATTATTTCTTTTGTAGGTATTTAGTGACCTTCAGCCCCTTGATGGACACACAGGATGACCCTCAGGCTATCATCATCTGGGATATTCTGACTGGCCAGAAGAAGAGAGGATTCCACTGTGAAAACTCAGCTCACTGGCCTATTTTTAAGTAGGTTGAGAAACAGAATTAGAGTAGAGAGTTGTGGTCTCAGACTTCATTTAATAAAAAGGCAGTTCCAATTTAATTTTTTTTCTTTCTTGCTTAGATGGAGTCATGATGGTAAATTCTTTGCTCGAATGACTTCAGATACCCTCAGCATCTATGAAACACCTGTAAGTTCTTGCCTTTTTTTGCAGAATGAGAGTGGAAAGTACATGTGTAAATGTAAGAATATTACTAACTTGAAAATTCATTCTTTTCTCATCTTTTAGTCTATGGGTTTGTTGGACAAAAAGAGCTTGAAAATCAATGGGATAAGGTGAGTCTGTTCCCTTGTAATCATAACTGTGCTCTTCAGCTGGAATCTTTTAGTCTGAGGATTTGTTATGGCGAGAGCAATCTTTAGACTGTTGCCTGGAGCAGAGCTTTACATGCAGAGGTGGTCAAATTAGACAAAGTGGCAAAAAGAAATGCAAAACTCTCCACTTGTTGATGAACGCACTTGGTACATTTTGTGCTTTGAAATCCTCTTTGTGGTACTGCTTAATCCAGGGTCCAGCTTGGGAGTTCTGTTCCTTGTCTACAAAACTGGTTGGAATGCAGTTTGTTAGGGAATATCTCCCTAACAAGATGGTTGTGCTGGCTTAGAGCAGTGTGCTGTGTCTGCACAAGGTACATTGACTCCTGTGAGAGTTTTTAAAGTACATCTCTGTAAAGCAACGAGAAAACTAAAGTGTACCCAGGTACAAGAAGATGGTCTCCATGGTAAATTAATGGGGGTTTTTTGGCTCATTTGTTCTTAGATCTTTGGCAGTTTCTCTCTGTGCAACCCCTGCTTTTTTGTGAGATGTACTGATGAGACAACATTAGTGTTTATATAGCTGCTTAAAAATCTGTTTAAATATTGTTATTTAATTGCCCTCAGTCATGTATCTGTTCCTGTCTTTATTACTGAAGTTCATCTCTGTCTGCAACATTCAGATACTATGAGGAAAGTGGTTTCTGCTTGTAGTATCTCTAACTGAAAACTATAATGGCATATTTTTAACTTTGTTCCTGTAGAGACTTCTCATGGTCTCCAGGTGGTAACATAATTGCTTTCTGGGTGCCTGAGGACAAAGACATCCCAGCAAGAGTGACTTTGATGCAGCTGCCTTCAAGACAAGAAATTCGAGTGCGGAATTTGTTCAACGTCGTAGATTGTAAACTGCACTGGCAGAAGAACGGGGACTACCTGTGTGTGAAGGTAGACAGGACTCCCAAAGGCACACAGGTACATGGATTCTGACTTTATTGGGAAATTTGGCCTCATGCTTCCTTTTCTTACAGTACTGCCTTTAAATAAAAGCAGTGTAAATTATATCATGTCAAAGCTATTTTTAAATTTTTTTCCATTTGAATTTGAAGCATGTGGAAAGCAAAATGTATGTAATGTTTGCATCTAGGATTTGCTTTGACATCAGTGGCCTCTTGGTCTCTATGAGGTCTGTGCCTTGCCTCTTCTCCTCATCACAATTAAGCAGCTGTTGAACATCATGTAGGTCAAGCTGCATAATGTACCACATGTTCATCTGTCTTAATTAAATTTTGTAACAGTCTGAAAAAAATAAATGCTTTTCTACAATTCAGAAGTTATTCTTTATCAGAACAAATTTGGACTGTTTTTGGTAAGGAGGCATATTGTATTTATCTGCTCTCATTAAAGGAATAAGCCTTGATGCACTCTCATCCTGTGTCCTAACAGGCTAATTGTGGAGTTCTCCTTCCATGCCTAGTGATAAAATCATTTACTCTGCTGTTTTGTGCTGGGTAATGAGCTGATTTTGGCCTTTTCAGGGAGTAGTGACCAACTTTGAAATATTCCGCATGAGAGAGAAGCAGGTGCCAGTGGATGTAGTGGAAATGAAAGGTAATGCCAAGTATTTCCTTACTTTTGAGGTTGAACTTTTCTGTAGTGATGCTTGTGTGTGTCTTTCTTAGAAATTCTTGTCAACACCTGACATAATTAGGAATTTAACCCTTTGGAAAGAGCTGGGTTTTAATGTTGCAGAATGTCTCATGAAAAAATGAGAAATCAAAACTTCTGTTGCTGTTCATGCTCATGACTGACTTGAAAAATGAGAGAACTGAAAACCTGTTATTAATCAAAATGGTAGGGCTGATAATAGGAATGTATTTTGGAGATGATGGAAGACTTAAAGCTATAGTTAGAAACACTTCCCCTAGCTCCCTGCAATTGCCTTATCAACCTGTGTTTTAAAAGAGTCTGTTAACTGATGGGTTCTCTCTCTTCAATATCTTAGTTTTCTTTGGTAACTACTTGAAATCACAGGTTTGTATTGTCCTTTAACAGAGCTGTGGCTCCTCTTGTTACAGAAAGCATCATAGCCTTTGCTTGGGAACCAAATGGAAGCAAGTTTGCTGTGTTGCATGGAGAAACTCCACGAATTTCAGTTTCCTTTTACCATGTTAAAAACAACGGGAAAATAGAACTCATAAGTAAGTGAAAAATAAGTGAGAAGTGCAGATACTAAATATTTTGCATGGTAATAGATGCAATAAACTCAAAATTGCAGCTGTTTGTGATGTTTTGTGAGAAATTAGTGGGGTTGATGCTTGTAATTGATGACATTGGATTGAAATATTTTTCTTTTTGCCTTGTTTCTTTTCAGAAACATTTGACAAACAGCAGGCAAACACGATATTCTGGAGTCCCCAGGGGCAGTTTGTAGTGTTGGCTGGCCTCAGAAGGTGAGTGTTGCATGGGTTGCTGAACACCACCACATGGATTTTAAAAGAGAGAAATAACTACAGGATCTCACCAAGAAGTGTTTGGTGTCTGCTCTGGGTGTCTGCTCTGCTTTCTTGCTCTGCCAAGAAGGCAGAGCAGAGATGCAGCTTCATGATGTGTCTTGGTCCTTTGCAGCTTTCACTTCCTATTTTTGCCACACCAAATGAAGAATGCATTTTTCTTCAGGAAAGTGGATATTTAGAAACACCTTGCAGCTGTTTAAGTTAAATCCTGACTGAGCCAATCCAGTTTGGACCTGCTTATGGCTCTTGTGATGCATTTTTTGTCATTGCCTTGTGCCCTTTCATGGGCAATACCTGTTAATGACAGTGCTGCTTTGTGAAAGAATTATCAAGAAAGTTTCACTTTAGAGCAAGTGAAAATTATTGTTGTTAATCAGTCAAGTAATATTTGCTTTCATGTGCTTTCAAAGAAGCACTGCTGTGCTTCATCTTAGCAATCTTTTCTTTAATATCTTCTTCACTACTATGTCTAAGCATATGATTGCTAAACTTTGGCTGTAGCTTGCCCAGAGCATGTTTTTACAGTGACTTTAACCCATTTGTTTGTATTCTTAAGGGTCCCTGAACATAGAAACAGAAGTGTCATTCTTGTGTGGCATTTTGTTTTTATCCACCACATTCCTTTCTAGCCACAGAGATTGGCAGGAACCTTTCTCTTGGCTGCTGTGAGACTTGTTTGTCATGAGGAGTTGTAGAGATGCAGCTTGTGACATGTTTTTAAAAGCCCAGGCTGTGCTGGTGTGTAAAGCAATGTCTTGTTCTGCCTGTGCAGCATGAATGGTGCCTTAGCATTTGTTGACACGTCTGACTGCACCATGATGAACATCGCGGAGCACTACACGGCCTCGGACGTGGAGTGGGACCCCACGGGCAGATACATTGTCACCTCTGTGTCTTGGTGGAGCCACAAGGTACTGATGCACCTCTTTTCCCCACCCCTGCTTGCTTTTCCAGTGGTATTGGAAAGGGTTATTGATTAGAAAGAGAAAATGAACACCTGTCACTGGTAGAATGACTTAACCTCCACCACAGTATTAAACATTAATTTCTGAGCACTCCAGTGTTCAGTTAAAGCTTATTTTGGCTGAGCTGCTGCACTGTTCTTCCAGGTGGACAATGCATATTGGCTATGGACTTTCCAAGGCCGTCTGCTTCAGAAAAACAACAAAGACAGGTTCTGTCAGCTGCTCTGGAGACCACGACCAGCTACCCTGCTCAGTGAGGATCAGATAAAGGTAGGGCATTCCAGGGGCTTTGTGCTGACATGGATTTGGTGTATAAAGCATACTTGATGTACTCCCTCTTCTTGAAGTTGGTTTATTACCCAACTGCCTTTTGTCCTAAATGTGTGAATATACGCGTTGCTGTGTGAGACCTCACTTCTGGGAATGTCTGCAGATATTAACTGTATTATAAGCCCAAAAGAGAAGTGATTACCAGTTGTTCTTACAGTTAGGGTATGATGAAAGGTTATAAAGAAGAGTAAATTGAATTTTGTTCTTCAGACTTTGCTAGTTGTATGTGTACAGAAGCACTTACATGATCTATAAGCCAGGAGGCACAAAATTATAGTGAAGGAAATTGCCTAGCAGAGAGATGTTTTTCAGAAGGGCATAGCCTGCTTAGGCCTACCAAAGGAGTGCTTAGAGAAGATGATGGTTGTAATTGCTAGTCTGATACTCCAGTAGAAATAAAATTTCCTGTTTCACAGCAAATTAAGAAGGACCTGAAGAAATACTCCAAGATATTTGAGCAGAAGGATCGCCTGAGCCAGTCTAAAGCTTCGAAGGCAAGACACTTTTGAAATATATTATAGATTAAACTTTTGTAGCCTATCCTTAGTATTGGTGATAGGTAAGGTACATTTCCTGTATCACAAGTGTTCATTTGATCTAGATGGTTAGAATGGGTAGTTCAGAGAGGTGCTACTGTGAAGAGTCTAGAGAGGAACTGGTGTTACATCACTAAGCGAAGGTGGTAACATTTTGGAGTTCTTAGCATGTTGCTATATTAGCCAATGTTTAAATTAAGAAAATTTCTTTCTATTAGAAAAAAGGACACCTCACCAAAACAGCATTCTGATAATAGAAGAGAATCTTTTTCCTTCTAAGTCAGTAGAAGGTGTTTATGAGAACTAAGTTTGACTCGCTTAGGAATGCCTGGGGTGTGGGTTTGGTTCAGGGGAGAGGTTTAACAGCCTTGAGACAGGGTTTGGTTCAGGGGGAGGTTTAACACTCTGGGGCGTGGGATTGGGTTAGGGGGAGATTTAACAGCCCTGGGGTATGGGATTGAGTCAGGGGGAGGTTTTACAGCCCTGGGGCAGGGTTTGGTTCAGGGGGGAGGTTTAACAGCCCCGAGGTGTGGGTTTGGTTCAGGGGGGAGTTTAACAGCCCCGGGGTGTGGGTTTGGGTCAGGGGGAGGTTTAAGAGCCCTCCTGTGCCCCTGCAGGAGCTGGTGGAGCGGCGGCGCACGATGATGGAGGAGTTCAGGAAGTACCGCAAGATGGCACAAGAGCTGTACATGGAGCAGCGCAACGAGCGCCTGGAGCTGCGCGGGGGTGAGACAGAACCACAGCAACTCCTCCCTCTGGCCTCAGCCTCTTCTCTTCCCCTCTGCTTCCTGCTAAAGCCAGTCCCGTGTTCTCTGGAGGATTTTTGTACTTTTTATCCTGAATCATGGCAGGATTTAAGGGGGGGAAAAAGGCATTGGCTTGACCCTGGGATAAAACTGTAGTGGGAGACAGTGATGCCTTGGTTATCACTGAATAAATTTCACGTGTACTTGTTATGATTTAAAGCACCAAATACCTCTGTACCTCTTGTTTCACTGCTGGTCCAAGGGGTTTCTGTCAAGAGCATCAAATCATTCCATTGCTACCTTGCTTGTTGTGTTCAGTGTTGATGTTTTCTGTGTTGCAGGGGTAGACACAGATGAGCTGGACAGCAATGTCGATGACTGGGAGGAGGAGACTGTGGAATTTTTTATCAATGAAGAAATTATTACCCTTGCAGAACCAGAGTAATTAATAAAACTGTGGTAAGATAACATAACATAACTCTGAGAGAAACTCTCTGTCAACTATTGCTATAGAGTTGATAATTTGCTTTGGGGAGTTAGGTCTGTCTGTTGCACTGGTGAATGCGTTGTTCTCAGAGTTGGTTTATGTTTTTTCTGTGGCTAGGAAAGACAAGGTTTTTTAAAAAGTAATTGCAGACAGCCAGATTTGTGAGTGGTACTGAGCCAAATACTTTGTACATCCTGTCTTGTCAGAGAGATCAAACCCACAACAGAGTCAGGGTCAGCCTGTGAACACAGTGTTGCAGACCTGTAAGTTCTGTCAGTAGGAGGAATTGTAGTTGGTATGTGATAGGAGTTTTGCCTTTTGGAAGATTTACATGTTAGTCCAAGACTGGACAGAGTTTAAATACTGTATTAAAGATTATACAGCATTTGTCTGTGGGCTGATAAAATTTTGAGATGGTGTTTAAATATCTGCCTGAACTCAGTTATTGTTTTCTAGAGACGTTGTATAGAGTTCATGTGGTAGCAGATTTTTGTGTACTGACTGGCATGGCTTGTTGGGAAGTCTTGTATTTAATTCAGGGTTTTTCCCAGCTCCTTCTTGTGAATTCATAGGTTTTATATTGGCAATGGAGGCTACTTCCAGCCCCTGTTGTAGGAAATGTCCTTTAGTGAGCTTGACATTGTATTGAGGAAAAACACTTTTATAGACACTGACAGGATTTAAAACTTGCAGTGGGTTCTTGCTCTGTCATGTTTAGGATCTCACTTAAGGAAGAGGAAGGGGAGTCTGGAAATATGCAGCTGTAAGTCACCCTGCAGTTCTTCAGCCTCCAGATAGCTAAAGAGCTCAGGTGAACATGTGCCTCTTGGAGCTGTAGAAAAATAATAGCCTTGATAGCTTTGACTAGATTTGGCTTGTGTTCCATGCATGGGAGATTTTTTATGGAAGGAAGAGGGAGAGAAGCTGCTTACTGTATGGATTTAAACCACATGAGTTTAGGAAGAGGTGAAACACAAGCTGATGTAGCCTTTCACCAGCTCAGTTTCTGAGGTTGAGCTGTTTGTATAAAAGCACAGTAACTAACTCACCTCTTTTTTTGTTTTTCTGCAGCTCCACCAGATCTTGTGCTGAAGTTTGTTTGTTTTCCAAAAGCCTATATCAACTTTGGAATTCTTAATCCATATTCTTGCACTCTGGAAGGGTGGATGCACCAGATTTTCTCCATTCTAATACATTGTAGTGCCTTTAAGTCTTGCTGCCTGCTGCAGTGAGATACTGGAAAGGCGCTGCTTTTAAATTTATATTATTTTTTTTCTAGGGTTTGATTATTATTTTTTTTCTTTTTAAATCCACTACTACCAGTATTTACTTCCCAAATCCCGTGCAGTCCTTGCCAGCTGGCAGTTTTTGCCTCTTGCCAGTGAGGTGAGATTCACCAGTGCACCCCTGTGTCACACACACAATGTTTGGGTTCCAGGACTCTCTCTGTGTCCCCAGGGCAGGGACAGCTGTTCATTTGGGTTGGGGAAAAGTCACCAGAACCATTTTTCGTATGATGTGTTTTAGTGTGCTGAAGCAGCACTACAGCGGGCTATACCCTCCTCCTTTCAGATTGTGAAAGGATGTCTCCCTCAAAGAGCTGAATATGGAAATAAAAGCAGACCTATACTAAAACCAGGCTGGCTGCGTGTTGTTTGTAGGGAATCTTTCCCTGGATGATCAAAGTCAAACATCACCCAATAATAAGAGTGTGTTTGCTAGGTTTTTTCCAAATCTCGGTTCCTCATGGTCCTTCTGGCTTTCTGTTGTGGTTGCTTGGTTTTTTACAATATGGTACAGCTCATTAATCTGTCATGTTGACCTGTTCACGGTGGTGGAGTGACTAGAAAATTACTGGATGATTAAACTATTTGCAAACTGATAAAAGCCTCAGGAATGACTGGTTTAGTGTATCTTACTGGTGAAAACTGCAGACTTCCAGAGCACTGCTCTGTACACGTGCTTTTTGTTCCTTCTTACAGTGCCTGGTTTGATTCCCAAAGCCCTCCAAGCTCAGGATGGGGAACTGTACTCAGAGCTGGTGCAGCAGCTTCTCTATATTTTTATTTGAGAGCAGAACTTGTATTGTCAGAACAGTGAGAGAGGCTGGCCTGTTCCTTGCCCTTGGAGAGTGAGGATGCTCCTGTCTCCTCTCCTGGACTGGGCAGGGGAATTGCCAAGGTGAGCACTTCTGACTGGCTTTCCTTAAGCCCAGGGCTCACCTGTACAGCTCTGGAGTGGGAGGCCCTCTGGGCACAGGGCAGCCCCACTCAGCTGCAGGTGGCCAAGGGACAGGGATGTTCTCAGCACTCATTGTGTCATCAGGTAAATTTGCTGTGATGGCCAATGCACAAATGCCTCAATTAACTCCCATGTCCTCTTCACTAGGAAGTTTTCAAAATTATTTTCCCGTGAATGGTACTTAGTTTAAACAATTCACTCTTTTCAAAGCACGTGTTGCTTTTCCAAAAGTCTGTGTTAATTTCCAGTTTTCTGCATTTGTTCATTGATAATCCATATAGACAGGTACAGTTGATTAAAGTTTACTCCACAGAATTTCCCAGCCTCATTTCTCCACTAGACTGGAAAGAAATACTTCCTAGAAAAACAGTGCAGAAAAACTTAGAGCACAACTAAGTTCTCTGGTGATCATGGAATGGTTTGGGTTGGAAAGGATGTTAAAGCTCATCCAGTTCCAACCCCCTGCCACAGGCAGGGACACCTTCCTCTAACCCAGGTTGCACCAAGCCCCATCCAAGCTGGCCTTGGGCACTTCCAGGGCTGGGGCAGCCACAGATTCTGTGGGCAACCTGTGCCAGGGCCTCTCCACCCTCGTGGTAAAGAATGATGGCTTGAACTTGCATAGCAGGAATCATTTTTATGACCCTTTTGTTGTGAAGAGCTGACTTCTCAACCATTTTTTGAATCACAAATGGTGCTGGAAGGTTTTTTTCCCATCCCCAAGCAATGAAGGTTTCACAAGCTACTGTGTTTTATTCCTGGCTGTTTTCTAAGTAATTAAATGTAATGCCAGTGTTGAATGAATTGAGTTCTCTTATAAGATGCTTCTCTGAAGTGAAGGAAAACACTAAAACAGCATCCAAAATTGTTCCTGCAGCAGCTTTGGAAGCTGATGAGCTCTTGTACTGACCAGCAGCTCAGGCCTTTTCTCATCTGACACTGGCATTTCTGACATCACTCCCTTCAATTACTTCATCTTTTCTCTTGTGTTTCGTCCTTCACATGCCTTTTGTAAATTAAGAGCTACTGAAATTGCTTTATGGGAATGTACTTGGTAAATGATCCTCTTTGCCATATCTTGGAATAGCAATAGGAGGTGCAGTAGGGAGGAGGACTTTGAGTTCTCTGCCGCTGCTTCTCAGCCTGTGCCTTTATAAGAGCTTCAGAAGGATGGTCCAAGCAGAAGCAGGTTTGTCTAAAGCTGTGTATGGTGGGGAAAAAGGCTTCCCACAGCACTTGTGCCTCCACTGAGTGCCCTTAAAGGTCCAGAATTTGGGTGGGAAAGGAAATGAACCTTAAGCGTTAAGATAGTATCTCTCTTTGGTTTTGTTTAATAATTGTATTAAGTATTTTTAATGATTGTTCTTAAATAGCAGGATTAACTGGACCAATTCATTTAATCCTGAGCTAGTCTTCACTCTGTCTTTAATTTGAATTTGTAATAAATATTCTCATGACCTTTTAACCATCTACAGCCCTTAATGCAACTTCACAGAACAAATTTTGGTCACTCGCTATACTAAGTTTTAACTTCTTAAATTCTAATATTTTTTCATTAAGCTTTGCTGTAACTTTTATGAGCTTTGACTCCTTTACTGTTGATAAATAATGAATACAAAAGGTGATCTTGTGGGTTTTTTAATGGGTTGTTGTAGTGCATGGACTCCTGGTGTTCCTGGGCTCCCTGGTCCAATCAGGGGAAAAACAGACTTGCACTATCTGTGCATGGTTTAAAGCAAAAGTGGTGTGTAAGTAATCTTATACAGAGAAAAATGTGCAGTGGGGTGAGTGGGGCTGAGTCACCTGGCAGGTGATGTCACAGTGACCCTCATTGTTCTCATCCCTTTGGGACCTGAGTGACAGATTCACAATAAGCAGCCAAAAGCAGCTGGGATTAAAGTCCTGCCAGAGCCCTCACAATTCCTGCAGGGCCTCAGCATCTCTGTGTTGATCCCAGTAAGAGGAATGCTTTGAAAATGTAATCCTCTCCCAAGTTTTAACCTTCAACCCCATGCCTCTCAGTTAAACTGAAGCACTGCTCTCACAGTGTGCTGAAACAGGGTTGGGGCAGACATAGAAACCTCTGCTCTAACTGGAATCGCTTAAAATAGAGTCAATAATATGTGGAATACCTTGCATTCCTCTCTAATGCAAGGAAAAGCCTTAGTACTTGGTGTGACCTGGCTCCACATGCTGCTCATTTGGGTTTGTTTTCTTACCCTCAGTGGCTGGGGCTCCCAAATGCAGTGATTAACTGGACCATTCTGGAGTTTAAGGCTGTCCAAGAGACTTGCATGATCGCCTCCACCTCCTGTAGAATTTGGGATTATGGTGTACAGGATAATATTTTTAAATGCTTTTAAGAGATGTGGGAATGAGCTGCTCATAGCAGTGTCCCTCAGCCCTGTTTAGAGAGCTGATGAAACTGCAATTAACTTGTGAATATTAAAAGCTACCCAAAGCTAGGGAGTTCACCTGGTACCCTGAGATGCTCACAGTGGAAAAATGTTCCTTTACTGCTGCTGGAACTACTCAAAATTGCCTATTACACTGCTTGAGACTGGGAGATGTTGATGAAACTCTCATTTAATTGGTACATGGTTTGTTATTGTGGAGATGAATCTGGTTTCTGTAGAAACTAGTTGCTTGTGACTGGTGGGGCTGTAGAACAAATCTGTTTGGTAAGTGCTCACTGGGTACAGCATCGTTCCTGTGCACTATGAAATGTTTTAGCAGCATCAGCTCTTCTGCCAGGAGCTGCAAAGGGGATGTCACTGTGTTTTATGAGAGCAAAAACAACCATGGAAAGGTGAAAATAGAATTTTTCCAGTCTCTGTTATTATCCAAGATCCCGAAGACAGTCCTTAGGTGGAATTTCAGACAGACCCTCTGCCAGGCACACAGCTTTGGGACTGTGCCACTCACCCACAGAGAGTGAGGGCCAGAGCAGGATCTCAGCTTCAGGGGGCCCATTAACCCCACAGCAGCATTTCCTCTGGGGCTTCACCTGTACATTAAACAGGCCGAAACACACGTACTCTTGTCTGTTACTGATGCTGACAAATAGGTTGTGCCATTGTGTTTTAAATCTTCGAGTCAAATTATGTCTGTGTTTCAAGCAGAGCAGAGTGTTTCTGACTGATTGAGTTGTGGCACGAGGCACTGGCACTTAATTGCTACTTTCTAATTGCTCCAGTCCTGTGATGAATTCCAGATGAATTCCACCTCCTGAGGAACCCTGTGGGACCTGCACAGATCAGGGCCAACTTGCTCTGATCTGGTTGAACAGGCTCATAATGATTGTTACCTGGGATTAAACAAAATGGGTACTTAGTGAAATGCAATTCCCTTTCTTGGTCATGGATAACTTTAATCGGTGTTTTGGGAACACCAGGGGAATCTGTAATTGTGCTCAGCTCTACAACTGTGGGTACCATGGTCCCTGAGCTCCAAGGGTTCCTGCTGGCTGCAGCAATGACATGGCTGAGTTCTCTCTGCCACCTTCCCTGTCAATCAGTCAGTCCTGCTGTGTTAGAGACAGAAACAGAGGCAGAGGGAGAAAGAGTTTGTCAAGATAAATGTGCAAATCATGGGAGAATGAACTGGTTTTAACTTTATAAACTTCATTAAACTCTCTAGACTTGAAAGCTTCCTGTGCAGTGGCACTTCTTTTTTTCTAGTTCTGCATCTTCCACCTCTTGCTCACATCTGTAAGAGGCAGGAATTGCAGAAGGCTCCTATTGCTACATCTCTTTACATATTTTTATTGTGCCCATGTTATTTACCTTCATTTTCAATGTAAATCCCATTATTTTTATTGTGCTTCAGCTGATCTCTCTCTGAACCCTTCCTGAACACACACTAATTCTGTAATATATCTTGTCTCCACACAATAATCACATGGTAGCAGCCCTCAGAAGCAAAGAGAGCATGAATCTCTCTTTCCCCTTTATGGATTACAAATGCAATTTTTGTTTAGCACCTTACTTGTGAAATACCTTTTTTTTTTTCTTTTCTTTTTTGAAGCAGCCATTAATCTCAGAAGGATATCAGCTTTATTTTTATACAGCTTATTCAGACTTGCATCATTTTCCCCAAGATCTATTTTCTGTAATGGAAATCTGGGAAGGAAATGTGCATTACATTAGTCTGAGTAACTTCTGTCTATGAGAATGCTTTTCTCTTAATAATGCAAATAACTGTAATTATAGAAGCAAATTAATTGACTGGGCAGTCAAAGTACTTAAATTTCCTGGTGTATTTCGATTTGCATTCATGTTCCCTGCTATTTTTACTCCCAGCTGAACTCATTTAGAACTGCTTCTGTCTGCTTATTAATCCTAACTCAAAACTGACTCTGCTTGTGGCTTGGTACATTTTAATGCCTCCATGAAACAGCAGAAGATTTGTGCTTTTAGAATACTGCTAGTTAGACAAGGCATTTGCCCCAGGTTGGAAAAAGAGCACTGTTGGATGCATGGATACACGGTGTGAGCAAAATTTGGCTGTTACATGAGCTCAGTAAAAGGGGCCTGAAAGTGTTACAGGACAAACTTCTCAAGGAAGCAGGCTGACCTCATTCTGCAGGCTCTGCTCCCGCCTGTCACACTTGCTGTGCACATGATTACGTGTCTGTCTTAGGCAGGCAAATGCTGCCACCAAGGACAAACCAGGAGTTCCCTTTGCAGTTTGTTCTTGTGTTGATTCAGGTTTTAAAGCCTGAGCTGGACCAGTGAAAATCAAAGAATTAAAAGAAACAACAACAACGAAGTAATTCAGGTAATTGAAAACTTGCAGATCAAAGAGATACTTGTTAGAGACTTGGAATTTAGCAGGAAATGCAAAAGAAAAAGAAACCCAGAAGTTCTGAAGTTTCCTGAACCCTATGGGCACCTGTCCTGGACGCTGATCTCTCTCCTGGGGCACCAATGGGGTTATTCTGCTGGTCTGTGCTCTAATTGCTTAGCTAACAACTTGTTTACCTGAGAGAGCACGAAGGCTACTCTGGAGAAGGAGGCGCAGGGTTCTCTGTCCTTCCCTTGAGCATCTCCTTGTGAGCCCTCCGAGTGGAGGAGAGAGAGCCCCATTCTCCACAGTAACTGTACACTGTGATAATCAGGTACTGAAATAAGTCCTAAAGGACAGAGAAGAAACAGAACTGTTCTGTTACCTGCTTCTCACCTTTGCGTTTTTCCTTAATAAAAGCCAGACACAGAATGAAGATTCTGTCCTTGAGCAATGCAGATATTTCCCTCTAGTCTTTCTTTCAATGCAGATATTTCCTTTCAGTCTTTCTGCACAATTGGCTTTGGGCAATTTTGCTGCTGAGGAACCTGACTATTTTCTTTCACAGCTCCTGTGTCTGAATCCTAGCTGAAAATTGAGGTAAGAGGTGCTGTCCCTCCCTGCCTGCCTGGGTTCTGTTGTGTCCCTGCAGGCTCTGCTCTTACCCAACACCAGCGGCCGTTCTGCTGCTCAACGGCTCTTCCAAGGATCTTGCAGTTCTCCGGTTGCAGAAGTTGCTACATCAGTTGCAAAACCCAGTCTGTCGGCCTCAGCCCTGTGCGTACGAGTGTTTTCCAGGCAAAGCTGTGGTGCAGCATTCCTCTGGCCGAGGGATGGTGCAGTGAGGAATGCCGACAGGCTGTTACCCAAACCCACCCCTAGCGGCTCTCCCTCTGATTTCATCCGTCACAGAATGGTCCTGATGGGTCCAAGCCGGGACCCTGATGGCATCTCCTGACATAAAAGATCCTGAGGAAGAGCATTTGTATTTGGCACGGTTTTTGATCACACAGCAACCCAGGTAACAGCCTTCAATTTTTTTTTTTTAAATTTTTTTTTTTTTTTTTAAGGCTTAACATTAGAATTGTTTTCACTGCTTAGATAAATGTTTTTGGCAGGTGAACAGAACTGCACAGCCCAGAGGCTACTTGTCACCCAGATAAAAGGTGACAGTGCTGAAGGTGAGAGGGCTGTGAGAGTTTTCTTTTTGCCAGAGAAGTGGGGGAGATGTGTGGGGTTCATTCTGCCTCTCCCTCCCCAGGTGCAGCACACCTGAGCAGGGCTGAAGAGCTGTGTCTCCCCAGGTTTCTGGTGAATGAGGTCACTGTCACGTTGTTGGCTCTGTTGCTCACACAGCTCTCCCCTGTGCTCTGTGGTTTTACAGGCTCCTCAGGGGAGCTCTGGTGCCCTCCCTGAGCTGCATTTTGCAGACTGGGGAAAGGTGCACTGGGAGAATTTAATCAGTGCCTGCATTTTGTGATCACCACAATGTGACTGCAGCCTTGCTTCTCACAGAAGTTCAAGCACCTGTGTTCTCTTTCACATAAAACTTCACCCTTGTATGCTTCACCCTTGTATTTTTGGAAGCCCAGGGGCACTTCTCAATAAAGGTCAGTGAGTGAATTTACTCCTTTCCTCAGCAGACACAAAAAACCCAAAGCATTTCATGTTCAGAGTCCAACAAAATAATGATATTGAAGCATATTTCTTTCAGTAGGCTCCTGCACCTTGCCTGCCTTTAGAAAATTCAATAAACCTCTGTGCTTTTCTGCTCATTCTTATGATGTATCAGAATTCAAACAGCTTGCGAATCCTTCCAAAGCCCAGGAAATTTCTGAAACATAGTGAGAAAATCACAGGGAATGTAATTAGGTATAGATCATTCAGACAGCTGTTGTGCTTGACCAGAAGTTTGTGCTTTTTTTGACTGAATTAGGAGGAAGTATATATGTCCACAGCAAAGAGTCTGATAGAAGGAGTAATTTCTGGCTTCAGTGCAACCATTTTTGCATACTGTCCAACAGGTAAAGTAGTCCCTGTAGCTGTTCTGCTGCAGAGGAATAAAATACAGCTGTGAAAACCACAAATACTGAGCCAATTAAGTGCTTGCTGTGAGGCCAAGGGTGAAGAGTTAAAATACCATTCTCATTGGGAAGTGTGGACCTCACTTAAATGCTAAAGTAACAGTGAAGCTGCCATGTTAGAAAAGTCACTTAATTGAGGCAGAATTCAGTAGAGACAAATCTTCCCATTAAAAAGGAGGAGGTGATAAGGGCATCTGTGCCATGCTGGAGGCTGATTTTGGGAGAACAAATGTAGCTGTAGGAAGCATTTATAGACCACAGCTCTAGCTCAGAACACCTGGGTGAGCAGTTAACCTACCTGTCTGCCCATCTGCCAGTCCTCTTGTCACCCTTTTTGGATGGCACACACTGTCTCTCTCCTCAGGCAGTGTCACTGTGGGGTGAGACACTGAAGTAACTGGAGGAAATTATGGGGTGAAGGACAAAATCAATAGGAAGCCAAGCATTATTTTTTGGGGAAACTTGCTCACATGGCAGTTGGGCTTTGCTGCTGCTCTCTGTGTCTTGAACAGGAACAGGAAAGACCTGTTCATTGTGCCTCTCAGAGGATTAAGGAAGGAGCTTTTATAGGGTTAAAGAAATTCTGTAGATGTGGGTCATCCATCTCTAAGCTCGCAGGTGACCAGTGAGTTTTTAAATTAACTTAATGCCTTTGAATGTTTCGTCCCTTCTATAAGATTTGGCTGAAATTGGACAATAAATTTTTTGGGGTAGGAGGAAGGAGGACTGAGAGTGACTGTGTGCTGTCATAAGTTGTCTCTCCCTTAGGAAATCAGAAAGGTTGCAGACACGCTCTTTGCCACACTGGTTATTTTATGGATACTTTACAACCTCATTTATGAACCTTGCCTCAAGCCTTGGTGCTGAGTTCTCACTGCTGCTCATGACAGATGTGTTTTCTAGAGGATAGTGGGAAGGAGGAGACATGGAGGGAAAGGCAGGCTCCTTTTGTGAGCAGAATTGAGATGCTGCCAGTGCATTTGTGTAAATTGCGATTTTCTTGCAAAAATTCTTCTTTTGTAGCAAGTTAATTACTTATTGATTTTACTGTTGATGGAGAGAGGGCCTAATGAATGGTCTTTTACCAGCACTTCCTTCACTCCTAATTGGGATTCTCCACCAGAATCTCAATGAACTCCAGGGTACCCAGCCACAGTGGTAGCCCCCGAACAATGAAACCCTGTCACATCCACATTAACCACAACAACATTGCATCTCTCCAGGACTCCTCAGGGGGCAACAGCAGGACTGTTATGATTGCACTCATCAGCCCAGCCAGTGCTTCCTTTGAAGAACCTGAAATGACCTTGATCTCTGCCTGTTGACCAAAAAACAGCAAGACACAGGTACCAGAGCAAACAATTCCCAAAAAGGTAAACTTCAGAGATTTGGTGAGGATGGTAAGGCCCTGGCACAGGTTGCCCAGAGAAGCTGTGGCTGCCCCATCCCTGGAAATGTTCAAGGCCAGGCTGGACAGACCTGGGAGCAACCTGAGATAGTGAAAGGAGTCCCTGCCCATGGTAGGTGTGGAACAAGATGATCCAACCAACACAAAACCATTTTATGATTCTATGACTAAAAGTTTGCAAGTGGAAATAGAAGATGCAGTGGCTGAAGAAAGAACAAACTTCAGGAGCGGGCAGTGCAGGTTGGTGTAGAGGTGGGAGTGAGAGAAGAAATGCAGGTGAAGGGAACAGTGGAAAGCAAATTGTGTGAGTTGTAGATGAGAAGAGAAACATGAAGGGGAAAAAATGGGGCAGAATAATGGAAAGGCAGAGGATGATGTGCCAGGTATGGATGTGGGGAGATCAAGTGGCTGAGGGAGAGGGTTGAGAACCAGGAGAAGGAGAAAAGTGCAGTTGGCCCCAACCTCGGGGTTCTGCAATGTAGAGCCAGGAGCTAGCAGGGCTCTGGGGTTTCTGGGAGGGAAGAGAGCAGGAGAAGGGCTGTGTGAGGGAGTTGTGGTGGTGCTTGCTGGGTCTCTTGTGGCTCAGGAATGCTTGTAGAGGAGCACGATGGATAGCACACTCTGATGGGCAGTGGAGGCAGGCAGAGGAGCTGAAGTTGTTTCTCTGCATGAGCCTCTTTCTGATGTACTGTGTGACTCTGGGTATTGCCCTTCTCAGCGTCTTCCTCAGCCTTAAAATGTGTTAAATTTCACAAACATGTCCTTGAAAAGAGATTTGACATGAAATGGTGGCATTTGCTGTGGGGAGTCCTGTCTCTCACAGAGAGGTGACCGAGTTTGTAGCCTGCGTCACCGCGGGCTCTGAGGCTGTGTCAGGACACCAAGCTCTGCTCTATGGTCCATTGAATGTAATTTAAAAAAAAGAAAAAATAGAGAGACGGGCAGAGTAAAGATTTTAAAACACTGATTGTTCTGCCCCAGGGATTGTTCCTTTTGTCAGTGAATCTGGCAAGAAATGAAATAAAAATAGTCAAATCCTCTGACAGACTATACATGAGATATAATAGGCCTCTGCTACCAACAGCCAAGGTTATTTCTAGATAACAAGCACAGAAATCAGATACCTTTTTCCTTCTGGTGTGTGCAAAGGCAGAAGAGATCTCCCTGCAATGCAGTTTCCCCTTTATATTCAGAAAAGCATAGCAATGAGTCCTGGTTATTGTTAATAATGCGATCATAAAGCTGTATCAGATTTATTCAGCATGATGAACTTGATAAGACTGCAGAAAGAAGCAGAATCCCATAAAGGAATATCTTGTGACATCTGGCCTGGTCCCAGAGCAGTATTGAGGAGACATCACAGAATTTCACCTGGCCTAATGTCAGATGAGAAATGTCTTCTCCTGTAGCAGAGAGGCACCAAGGGCCTGAGGCACACAGCAGCCAGGTAATGAACACCTTGGGGGCACAGCTGAGCGAGGCTTTCAGAGAGCAGCCTGGCCTTGAACAGTTCCAGGGATGGGACACCCACAGGTTCTCTGAGCAACCCTCACCAGTGCCTTACCACCCTCCCAGGAAGGAATTTCTTCCTAACATCTAATCTAACCCTGCCTCTGTCAGTTTGAAGCCATTCCCCCTTGTCCTGCCACTATGTGCCCTTATAATGAATTTCTTTCCATCTTTCTTGTAGACTCTCTTTGGGTACTGGCAGTTCTGGTTCCTTAGGATTTGGGTTAAAGCAATCTTGAGGCCATTAAAGGTATTCAACAAGTACCCTTAGGATTTGAGTCATTTATGGTTAAAACAATCTTGAGGACATTAAAGATATACAACAAGTACCTGTGAATAGGCAGTAATTTGTGTTGGGGTGTTCTTTCCATGGAAAGATCACATAGGAGGCAAAGGGAGGAAGGTAATTATGTCCTTTGTGTGGTTTGTCCAACTCCAGAGCAGCCTGAACTAATTCATTCTGCTGTTGTCATGGAAGAAGAGGCTGGACAGACACAATGGAGGGCCATGCATCACTAGAGCTATGTCATTGTGTCCCAGAAGTTCCTTTTTTTTTTTTTTTT